>LBNU01005722.1:233959-258467 GCA_014162995.1 Artemisia annua | reverse complement strand
TTTTTTTTTTTTTTTTTTTACCTCTCTCGTATCTTATTATTTGGCAGTTTGTATATACTCGTAGCAAATTTACTCATTCATAGTTTAATCTCCATCTTATACTCGTGACTTTTGTAAATAAAAGGAATCAATTATTGAGCACATCTATAGTCAAAAGATGCGATATCAATATGAAAATCGATTCATTTATTTTGTTAGTTCTAGCATATCATTGACACGATTATGTACTAATTGAATACTCCGTATTTGTATTGTAAATATTTCAAAGATAATGTACTAACAAAAGTTGAATATACTTATTACAAGTAAATGGAATTCAAGTTTTTGAAGAAAAGGTCAACCAAAATCATAAAGTCATATGTGACTTCTCTAGGACCTAGGTGATCGTTAGAGTCCATTGAATGAAAACACAAAAATGAGGTGTTGTTTGGTTTGTTGTCAAATGACAATCGGTATGGATTTGATATAGAGGTTAAACAAGAATAACTATAAGTTAAGATGTTAATATTATAAATGTTGCTTGGTAGGATAATTAGATAAAAAGTGTTTTTAAATTATGTGAAGGAAATGGTGGGTTTGGGAATCAATTTTCATTCCACACTTTTTAGGTGACTTTTAAGGCTGGCCACAGTAAGGGATTCAATCCCCCTACCTTTTCCTGCCACGTCAACTTTCTCTCTCCAGCGACCTGCAGACGATTCAGTGCCCCAGTAAGTGCGACCAAGTTCATCATTTTTTTTACTAGAAACTTAATAAAACGTTAATTTCATTAATAATTAAAATAGTACATCGACTAACAACATTACATAATAATTAAACTACAAACTTATTAATTAAAACTTCAGTTGTAATCCGAGTGATCCCATGTTTGAGAGTTGTTGGAGTCGTAACCGTCGTCGTAAGGATCAAAGCTCGCAAACCTCTCTTCGTCTAACTTAGCTTCCAACCTGCTCAGCTCCCGCTCAGCTCCTGCTCATCCTCAGAGTTCCAGACATCATCAGCAGCTTGCACATTTTCCTCAAAACTTAGCTGAAAGTGATCCAGATGAGGTTGTTGAGGTTGTTGCTCAACAACTCGTGGTGCATATGAACTTGATGCACCTTGCACAAATTGTTGTTGTTGTTGTGGTGCATCAACAGCTTCCACATTTTTCTCAAAACTCCAACGGATCTTGGTGGATTTTTCGTTCTCTATCTTCTGCACACAACCCCACAATGTATCAACAACGGCAGCGTCTTTGCGAAATTCAATTGTACAAAATCTGGTCGATCACAAATTTTCTGTCGTCGGAGATGTCTTTGCACTCTGTGTATCGTGTTCTCAGGCGTTGTTTGCGTAACTTTGCGAGCTCAAACTTCTTAATAACTTCGGCAATTGCATCTTGTCGTTCCTTGTCGTCTATGTCGACTTGTTTTTTGACATAGTTTTGAACTTTTTTGACAGTGTGGGGTAGATTACAAGCCATTTTTTTGTGTTTGAATTGTGTTTCAAATTGTGTGTTTGTGAATTGGAGTGTGTTTGTGTTGTGTATTTATAAGCTAGTTTAAAAGTTTTTTTTTTTTTTTTTTTTTTTTTTTTTTTTCAAACGGCTAAAAATGAAACGGTAACATTTTTTTGTTTTGTTTCACTCTATTAACAAGGTGCCAACAGTTATGTAGGATCAAAAAGGCAGTAATAATAATAATAATAAATACAATCGATCCCACACACGACCCATTTGTGTTTTTTTCTTCCCTCGATCGAGTACCCCAGCAAGGACGACCAAGTGGAATCGATCGCCCAACTCGATCGTCTTCTATTACTGTCACTAGCCTAAGTATATCAACATATTTAGTATCATTCATTTTTTTAATTCCGATGTTAACTAACCAAATACCTATATATGAAATGAAATCCATGATTGATTCCCATTCGCTCATACCAAACACACCCTGATGTTTCGGTTCTCTTTTATTTTTCACATACATATATATGGAGTTTAATTATATGTCAACTTGTTAAGTGTCAACTTCTTAGGTACCAACTTGTATTGTATAATATTAGAAAAGAAAAATATAATACTCATCATAATTAGAGTACATGATTCACATGTCCGTATATAACAGTACATCAAAGGTAAGTTGCGTACTAAAAATCTTAACCAGATGCGTAATTTGAATGTTTCTTATACCAAAAAGTATTGTTTAGACTTTAGAAATCATTAATACGAGTAAGGGGGTTGGCAACACACCCCTCACCCCATTTCCCTTCACTCACTACCACCCAATCCCCTTATGCCACATCATCCCCCCACTTTTCCCTTCCCTCACTCATTTTTTGTTGGCAACACACCCCTCACCTTTTTTTTCCCCCTCCAACGTCTCTTTTTTGCCCAACGTTCGAAAAAAGCAAGACTCCACCGTTCGGTAACTATTCCCGAGCGGGGCTCACCGTGCCCCTCACCGCATGAGCGGCGGTGGTGTTCACCGCACGGGGTGAGCCTCCCCGAGGTGTTCACCGCATGCACTGCCAATGCCCTAATAGTCTCTATGCTTTATATTAACTTCTTTGATGTTGATTGTTTTAGCCTTTTTAGTTTCTTTATTTTAAAGATTTTATGCAAACAGGTTTCATATTATATATCCACTATTCTACTTGACAAACTTTTTTTAACCGTAAGAGTGTTTGTTTACAGTTTTTATTAAGTCGTGTATAAATAAGAAATGACTTAATGAAATAACCTTATATTTTATAATGTATGTTTACGTGAGGGTGTTCCCGCCAATCTACACCTTTAGTGGATAAGCGCTGCAAACTTTGGTCTACTGTCTTTGTGTTGCTTACATAGCGAGCAAATGGTACTCCGTATATGATTAATAAAATCATTTACAGTTTTATCGATCGATTTTTTTGCTTACATTTTACATAACATAGATGTCTAGTAAACTATGATCTTTGTTACTTGCTAACTCATGTTATCAAAACTTGTTAAACTCAACTAGAGCTCTACATAAAGATAAGACCATGACATTAAATAAAAGTTTTAAGTGTTTTTAATATATTTAGCCAAAATTTCACATCTCATTGACAATTTTGTTTAGGGGTCGAGTCAAATGAGCCAACTTATGCCTTTTGTAGACCTTTTAAAGGCAATTTGACTTTGACCATATTTCTATTAAATCTCCTAAGTATCCACATAACTGCAAGTGTACAATTAGCGTCATGCAAAGTACATTGATTTTTCTATTTAATACTTTTCTATAAATTATACGAGACATTTTATAAAGAAAAAGTCGTATACTTCTTTGTAAATAGAAAAATGAAACACATATTTAAAGAGTATGATTCTTGTTTTTATTTATTATTTTTGTGACGTCAATTTCGTAAGAACCCCGAAAATTGTTAGTTCCTCCCAATATTTGTCCTATTTTGACTTTTAAAGTATTTATTTTTTAACTTTTATCTTAAGGATTTTTGTTTGTTATATAATATCTGATAAACGTTATACTAATGAAAATACATTTAAAACTCAATTCATTATATATTTTACATCAAGTATTATATAACAAAAAAAATAGTTAAAGTCAAAATTGAAAAGGAAAAATAAAAAATAAAAAATCAAAATATCAAAACAGAGGATAAATAAATTAAGACGGATGGAGTAAATGAAAATGTGCTAGAACATGTTTTCAAGCATCACTTCTATACAAGTTACTTTATACAATACCTTAGGTGATATGAAAACAATAAAAAAGGAAAAAGTAATGAATATTTCGTGACCAAATACGAATATTATGGTTATTTTTAATTTGAGGAACATTATATACTGTAGATATATAACAAAGATATTTGAGAAACATTTCTTTTAGCCGAAATCTCTAATATAATTATAAGAAGACTAATTCAATGTTTTGGAATCAATCCTCATGGATGTTATTCTTGGTAACGAATAAAGGATGATATAGCCTCATGTTGAGAGAATACAAGACCTTATTCTACAATAATTAGCCATGCAATGTGCCATAAATTTAGCACAACAATATGCACCATTTACATTTGATCTTATGCGTATATTTTAATTTTTATAGGTGTCCTTTATCACATGCTATGGTTATAAAATCAAGTCATGATTTTAGAGGAGTCAAAAGCTAAAAAAGTAAAATTGTCATTTGAGGTAGATGTTCATTTCATTTTAAGGTCTTTTTGTTTTTGCTTGACGAATATATGAATTTTAATTTGAGTGGTTCATTTGCTGAATTGGTACATGTTTTGTTTTAGAAAGGCATCAATATTTAAGATATTGCACAACCAAAAAATAATACAAAATAAAAGGCCTCCAACTTTCATAATCGAAACGATTAAAAGAAGTAGATCCAAAAAAAGACTACAAACCACATGGTACATGTAAACAATAGTCTAAACAACTATTTTCTTAATCTTGTCATATAGATTCATTTGAAGTGCGAACGTGATTTGTTAGCATGTACGAGGTTTCCTTGATCATGTTTGTGAGTCGTTGTTAGTCATTTAGAACCAACCGTTATCTCTGGGTGAATAACTCATTGGTAGCTCTGACCGTCTTCCTTGATTAGCCTTCAAGACTAAATGTATCTTCAGTGATTAAAAATCTTAAAAATAAAAGCTTGGCCTATGATTTAAAGGTATCGGACACAACCAACTTTGATGTCATCATTCTTTTATTTCGTATAAGAGTGCAAATGAGTCGAACTTTTGTCGAATAACTTGAGTTCGAACTCAAGTCGAGCTCGTTAGAGTCGAGTATTATCAAGCATCGAGCTCGACCTTAAAAATGAGCTCGAAAGGTTTAACTGGCTCGAGCTTATGAAGGCTCAGCTCGAGTAATTATCGGGCTTATAATCCACACAAACCATCCCAAAAAGCTGTTTGACCCATCTAATTAACCTAAAGCAAGATGGCCCATCTAAAATGGGCTTGATTTTTAATCTTGTAGCCTTGTAACATGCTTGGCCTTGATGCAAGAAATGTAAGGAGTGTAAAAGGCCTTGCAGTCCATCAATGGATGTAAATATTTAAAGTTAAGAGATGACTTTGTATATATCATCAAGAATGATCCACTGTGAATATTTAAAGTTTTATGTTTCAAAATGGATGTAAATAGTAGAGAAAAATGGTTTCATTTTCCGTGTATCCGGTAGAGCTCAATGATGTTCAATTAGTTTCGTACATTGTGCATCACCTAACGAAATATCTATGATATGTTCAGTATTCCGTAAGGTATAAAATATATCTCAAACAATACCATACAACAAAGTACAACAGAAGCAGCATACAACAAACGACGATGTGATGTACAACAAACATAGCATATCCCAAACAACAAGATACAACAGATTAAGGATTAAAAAAACAATAAATACACTCATCCTGATTTTGGCACCAAACAGCCCTGCTCGCAGAGTATGAATAGCAGATTATTGAGTCTAGATATCGTGTTGTCCAGGATCCTCCATTGAGGCTGAGGGGAATCAGATAATGTAAAGTAAGTAAAAAATATGAATACTTTCAGCATGGAGAATCACACACCAAAAAAGTTGTACGAGACGAACAAAATCAAACAGAATGCCGTTACAGGGCTTAGTAGAGGACCATTTTGACCCATTTACTTATTGAAATGGGTTGAAAGTCACACAATGTACTATCGATGAATAAGACTTTAGTGTATCATTTTATTCATAGATTTAGATTCTTATTGACATAATATAATGCTTGTAATCAAATTTGAAAATTTTGGACGATAAGTGTTACGGGTGAACCCAAGACCGACTCATACCAAAAATGTATCCATTCTGACCCATTAGGTACCAGCCGTTGAACCACCTCTATGGCTCTAACAAGCCGGCAGAGTTTATTAAGCTATGATAGGATTTGTGACAGAAGACATGAACGTTTGGGCTGGCATTGTATGGTGTTAGAAGGCCATAAAGGTATTCAGATGTACAACTACAAGTCAAAACATTTTATATCAAACATTTCCTGCTACTTTTGACACGTAGGAGTAATTAGTTACATATCGAGGAGCAGGAGGGGTTCCTAAAACTAGAAGAGTGTACATGTATGGAATATGGAGATATATTTCATCACAAAAAGTTGAAAACAATGCTACTAAAGCTACTTATGAGTTATGACAAAGAGTTTACCTCAAACTTTTCAAAGGAGGCCATGGCAATGGTACCAACACTGTTCTCTTAGGTAGTGCTTTTTACTATCATAACAGGGCACGGCACATTGTTGGAGCAGTAGTTACTTACACTTCCCAAAAACATCCTGCGTTTAGAGGCAGGTTATGTTTCATAAAGAAATCTCTAAATCTATTGTAGAAAAGTATACTTTTAACTCCTTGACATAAATAATGTTACCTCTTGATAGGACCAAAAGAGCGTCATCCCATTACAAGCAAATCAGCATTCAACTCCTCGACAGCTTCACATATTTTCTCCTTGGGATCCCCAATCACTATTTTTGTCTTGACCTCCATCTGGTATTTGATTTTGAAATACACGTGTATAAGTATATACTTGAATCCACAACAAATGTCTAGTTTATGTGAACAGTGAGTATTAATTTGACTCATTTCAGTATGAAACTTCTAACGAGTAACGTTGTGAAGCCTAGCACAGGTTTAGAAGGTTACTACACAATTTCATCTAACAGTTCATTTCGGCACTTCATGAACCTAATAATACAAATATATCTTCACAACTAACACCTAGATCACATCTGGAACCAACATTACATCTTCAAACAACCATATTACTCGACTTATACTACAAATCACAGTTAACAAATTACGTACATTCTTATTAGCACAAATCTCCATAGCATGAGTAATAATAGCATCAGTAATCTTCCTCTGATGCGCCTCTATTGCCTGCGTAAACGCGGGTACCTCCACTTCACCTAATCACACAAAATCATCATCATTAACATTATCATCACATACAAAAAAAAAAAATCCATAAAAAATCCATTAATAAAAAATTATCTAAGGACTTAACTAGGACCACCAAAGGGAATAGCACCAGGGTTAAGGCCAGCAGCAATGGAGGGTGGAGACTGAACGTGAATAATGAACAATGATCCATCTGATCTTAGCTTCACGTTGTCAAGTGCCCAGTTTAGTGCCTTCATGCTTTCTTCACTCCCGTCAACTGCCACCATCACTGTCCCTAAGTTTCCTGCCATGGGTTTTTCTTCTTTTTTTTATTAGTTGCGTGATTAAATGAAGGTGAGTTGGATTTGTTTGGATATATTAGAGGCGGTTGGTTGATCATTGATTGAGATTTGACTTTTGAGAGTGTGTTTAGTGTGTGTTGTTTTAACTGTTTTGACTTTGTGGCAGTAATTTGTAAGTCAACTCATGTGATTGACTTTCTTGTATGGATAAGGGTAAAATTGAATAAACGTAAAATGTGAATCGAGAACAGAATCGACTAAAAGATATCAAAACCGAAACTGAACCGAATAAGGTTGGTTCGAATCGGTTTAGCTATTTCGAACCGAATAAATGTGTTTTGACTCGAACCGAACCAAGTAAAACCGAAATAGTTACACAAACTGAAAACCGAACCGAATAAGGTTGGTTCGACCCAGTTCCGGTCGGTTTATCGGTTCGGGTCGGTATTCGGGTGATTTTGCTCAGCCAATACCGGTTTTTAAAATGTATCTTGACGCAAAATTCCTTTCTTTGGTGTACTTAAAATCTGGATAGATCTGATCGGTTCAACCAATTGAATTGAGAATCGATTGGAGACCAGACTAGATGTGGTTGGGTTTTTGGTTATTCGAGAACCGGATTGAACTGCCTTTTTTTATTGACACGGATCGATCCGGTTTGATATACACGGCTGGGTCATGACTTTTGTAATTTTTTTCCTTTATTTTAAACAACAAAAACCTTTACCTTCACATAAAATTAACAAAACCCTTTTGTCATTTTATTTTCGCTAAACTCAAACTTTGTGTTATGTTAAGTTTTATATTTATATGAACAGACATATTTTGATTTGGAAAGTTTATAGTTATTGAAAAGTTAAATTGGTAGTGACTGATGTGGTTAAGTTTTGATAAAACAACAATTTAGAGTTATAAAATAATGTTAATACTCCCTCCGTCCCATATTAAATGTCCAACATTGACTTTTCAAGTATTTTTCTTTAACTTTGACTTTAAATATTTTTGCTTGTGTTATAGTATATTATTTGATAAAAGTTATACGTAATGAAAGTACATTTAAAACTTAATTCATTCGTATATTTCACATCAAGTATTATATACCACAAACAAAAATATTTAAAGTCAAAGATAAGAAAGAAAGACTTCAAAATGTCAAACTTGACATTTAATATGGGACGGAGGGAGTATTATATTTGCTTGGTTTAAAAAGTTTATCTCACTTTAATAAACTATAACTATAAATTGATTGTATTTGCACCTTTTTTAGTATGATGGATATAGAAGTTAAAGACTACAATCCAATAAAGTAATCTCATTTTTATCTGTTCAATTGGATGAGAGGTTGAAATTGAACAAATAGCTATCAAAGATGTTATAATAAATATATATCACCTTCACAAAATAAAATAATATATATAATCATATGTATAGAACCGGTTGTACCCGACGATTGAACCAATGACTCGACATGTACTTAAAAACTCACATGTATAATAATTAGGACTGAGCAACGGGTCAAACAAAACCCGAACCTGACCAAATCCGACTCGGCCTGAAAACCGAACAAGAGTAAAACGTGAATCGAGAACTGAACCAAGTAAAAGCTATCGAAACCGAAACCGAACCGAATAAGGCCGGGTCGGGTCGGTTTTGTTTGGTTTAGCTTTTTCGGACCGAATAAGTGTGTTTTGACCCGAACCGAACTGAGTAACAGCTATCGAAATCGAAACGGAACTAAATAACATCGGTTCGGTTCTGTTTAGTTTAGCTTTTTCGAACCGAAAAAGTGTGTTTTGACCCAAACTCCGAACCGAACCCAGTAAAACCGAAATAATTATACAAAACTGACGAACCGAATAGGTCTGTTCGGTTCGGTTGGTTTGTTGGTTCGGTCAGATTTGAGAACAATTAACCAACATGTCTAGTAGGTCAATGAAAAATTTAAACTATTTGTCGTACTCGTAATTAAATTTCTTTTTCCCTTATAAGTCGTACCCGTAACTTAACCCGCTCATTTTACCACCTCTCAGGTTTACCTTAAAAAGAAAACTTATCAGTGCTTCTTTTTACCTTAATATTTAAGTTTTAAGTAATCTAGTTGATTAAGATAAATCAAAATCCTAATCCCAAACAACAAAGTACATATAAAGTCAAATAGAAAACACCATCTCCCACACAAACACACACACTCTGATTTCATTCGAAACAAAATCAATCAAAGAAGAAGATGCACGGAAGACCTCGTAAACCATCAACACCAGTCGATGAAAATGCGTCATCACTCAAAGCCAACAAACTCAAATCACTCCAATCCCAATTCCTTCACAATCACCACAACAAAATGTAACTTTTTATCATCACTTGATCTGTTTTTTATTTTTTTATTTTATTACAATGTAACTGTGAATGATTGTAGTTAGTGTTATAATCATGGGTTGTTTGTTTAACCTTATTCTCGCGCTTATGAACTTATCTGATGTCATAATAAGCTTATATAAGTATGTGAGTCTTGAAATAAGACGAGAAAAATTAGGCTTATGGAATATAATCCGAAATCAAATAAGCACATAAGCGCGAGAATAAGCTTAAACAAACACCCCATGAGTTGATCTGTTTTATTTTTATTTTCATTAATCAAGGGGTGTTTGTTTAAGCTTATTTCCGCGCTTATTTGATTTCGGCGCGAGAATAATGTTAGTTAAGCAGAAAAGAATTAGGGGATAAGCGCGAGAATTAAACACCCCATGAGTTGATTTTTGTTTTATTTTTATTAATGAATGAGGTATGATGGATGTTGTAGATATACTGAAGAAGCATTGAAGATAAATGAGAAGCTGATTGAAGCGAATCCTGAGTTTATGACTGCTTGGAATTATAGGAAGTTAGCGTTTGAAGACAGGATTCAAGCCCTTATTGATGAAGAATTAAGAGTTGTAAGTTTATTCATATCTTTTCCAACTTATTGAATTTATAAAATTAAATCGGTTATTTGTGTTTCCTGTTATGTTTATACCCAGAAATTAATGTAAAGTTTTAAGCTTTGAGTTATTTGTTGTAATGTAGTGATAAAGATGTTAAATTTATAAGATTAGAGCATACTTTTAATCTAGAAATTATTGTAAAGTTTTCAACTTTGGTAAAAATATTAGGTATGTTTTTTACTACTTAGAAGCTAACGTGCAATATTAAAAGATGATTTGGTTGGTTTTTATTTTCGAAATACTTAAAAAAATGGATCTTGACAAATTAGTAAATTGAACATTGTGATCAAACGAGGTAACTTTTTGAACCTGAAAGTTGAAACTGATATGTAGTTTTGAATTTTTTTAAATCAACAAGGATTTGAACGTTGTTTTCAGATTTTGGTGGAGAAGTGTTTGGTTCTGTAAAGTTAGTTAAATTTCTAGTTTATGTGCCTAAATGATTCGGAAAGTGCTTGAATGGTAGGACAGATTTAATTTGTGTAAAAGGTCTTGCTACTTGTACTTGTAAATCAATGGCGGTGATTACACGTAATAATAGGTGAGAAATGTGCCAGTAAGTGTTTGCAAGAGCCAAGGCAGCTTTGACTTTGAACTTTTTATAGATGAAATGTTGTAACCTAGCTCATGGAAAGATTTAAGAAAATTGTTACGGTCTAGAAGTTTAATTGATGTTTGAAATACTCTAAAATCGTTCTTGCTTGGATGTTACAATATATTGACTATGTATGCAGGTAGAGAATGCTTTAAGGAAGAACTTTAAGTCTTACGGAGCTTGGCATCACAGGAAATGGGTAGTAAGCAAAGGGAATACTTCAACAGAGCGCGAAATAGGGCTTTTAAATAAATTCCAGCAGCTAGACACCCGTAATTTTCATGCATGGAATTACCGAAGGTGATAATGTGTATTTGATGATATATTTATTTGGCGAATTGTGTAATCTAAATGTACCCTATTTGTTATGCACATTTCAGATCCATAGCAGAATTGAAGAACATACCAGACGAGAAGGAGCTAAAATATACTACAGATATGATAGAAACGAATTTCAGTAATTATTCGGCTTGGCATAATCGTAGGTATGACCATCTACTATACATTCTCTGATTTGCATGTGACAATGTGGTTCGATGGATTTTAGTGGGACCACTTCATATCTTATGGTTCCAGTCTTCCAGATATTCGTAAATCGTTATATAGTTAGTGAAATACAAGACTAAGCTTGACCAGGAAAAATGATAAATTTTAACGTGCCCCTTCACTGTCTTAAAAATTACTAGATCGATGATTCTTCCATGGTCCATACATACATTTGAATTTCTCCCTAGAGATAGAATAGTACCTGTAGTTCGATTCACATCTTTACAGGTTATGTATTATGATGGTAGAGGTTGCGAAGCCATTTATCGTAAATGAGATGGTTAATGATTGGTCGCTAAATGGGTCAACTGGGTGAAATGCGGAAATTTAGCATGAATATGTCAAATGACTCTAAGTCTCCCAAAGGGTTTGATAAATTTATAACACCTCACATATGGTACTTTTTTAAGTTCGATTAGTATAGTTTTCTTAATAATATATGGCGTCCTAGTTATCTATAAAAAATAAAAGTTTCTGCACAAGTGTTTCTAGTTAACCCATTAAATGTGTAATTTCTCTGACCTCCGTTGAGTTTTGTAAATACCTCTTCACAGTCGCACCTTAAATGCTGATTTCTTAAGGGAAATTATTGTTGGATCATTAGACTATCCTCAATAGTTATCTGAATTTTCTATCTATATTATCTGATGACTCGATATCATCTTATTTGATGACTTCTGCAGTGTACTCTTATCTCATCTGATGGAGAAAAAGGTGGAAGGATATTTACAAAAGGAGATAATCTTAAAAGAGGAGTATGAGTTTGTACGAAATGCAGTTTTTACTGACCCAGATGATCAGAGCGGGTGGTTTTATCATCTCTGGCTTCTCGATCAAACTGTTAAAGTTGACATGCCTACTTTGGTATCTTCATGGCCTCCTCATGGTTCTGATATTAATCAAGTCACCTTTCCTATCATTCTCTATTTTGATGAACCGGTTGAAGGTGTAAGCTCACATACAGTTACAGTCCAAACTGAGAATGACATATTTAAGAATGTTACTTGGAACCCACTTTCAACAAATAAATTTAAATGTGCTCAAGCCTGGATGACACATCTGAGCATTCCTCATGAGGAAGTTAACTCATCCAAAAAAGTTCAAGTTAAAGTTAGCTCGGAAATGTCTGACGGTATTATTTCGCTGAGCGGTGTTACGAGTAGTCGACCCTGGTCATTTGGATTTACTGTTTCTGTATGCCAAAATCCTCAACCTGCTGAAGGACAAAATAGGAGGTTATCGTATGCAGATGAAAGTTTCTGTACAGTTGACACAAATTCAAACAGTGCAGGCTTGCTTACATCATATTTTGAGTCGAAAACAAGTGATTATGAGCAATCCACCTCCTCAAAATGGAAGTCTGAGATGATAGCTACTGAAATAGATCAGTACCGAGATATGTTGACATGGGCAGAGAGGTATGTTTGACCTCCTTTCTGCTAATCTGAAGCTAATGAAATGCTCTTGTTATTTTTTAATATTTATTTTATCTATTTGATAGTAAAAAAATTGGGAAGCTCACACTTGCGAGATTATTGACGGCATATGATGCCGTGATGTCAACTGGTGCTCCAGATACGGCTAACATGGAGGAAGTTTTGCAACTATATACTGAATTAATGAAGTTAGACCCCGCACATAACCAATATTACATGGATGAGTACAGCTTGGCTTTGTTAAAGCAGGTAAATGTTCCTTCACATATAAAAAGGTGGCAGTTCTGGTCTGTGTACAATAAATGATTTGGTTCGGGTTATGTTATATCTCTAACGGGTCAAATGGTTAATATCGAAACGTTAAGCTAAAAAGGTAATGGGTCGAATGTGCCAAACCGGTTGAAAGTTGCCTATAGGGTACTTTATGGCATAAAGCCTCCCAAATCATCTTACTTAGAAAACATGATTGTTATTGAAAATATGAATTTTGTAATTAATATTATGCTTATTATACATTTGAATATTTTGGACAAAGGCTTTCCACATGGACACATCCACGTGTTGTCGTGTTATCTTCTTTGGGAGAGAGTATATTTCGTGCTTAATTGTGAGCATAGGTTATATTTTTGCATCTTTGTGCTTAGATTTCTGCTGATTGCAGGTGACTTCTAACAAGGAGTCATTATTGAAGTACTGCTGGCAGTATAAAGAGTCAACTTCTTCGAATATCACTGATTCTTTGTGCTTAAGATTAAATAATTTATCATTATCACGAATTGGATCCTTTGAGCGGTTATTATGGGTGCAGAGTCTTGATCTCAGCCACAACGAACTTCATTCTATTGAAGGTAAAACATTTATCTTTATTAAATCTCACATGTACTTGTTCTGTGAGCTAATATGCCTGCTAATATACATCTATCAATTAAACTGGTGATTTTGGCTGATGACACAGTACGTTTCTTTTGAGATAATGTTTGGCTAGAGGTGGCGATTTCAACCTGTTTACTTTCGGGCCAAATAAAAAAAGTTAGTTAAAAAGGTTTCGGGTCAAAATGGGTTGAAAGTCTTCCAAAGTGCATTTTTAATATAATATAAAACTTCATTAATTGTATTATCTAGTAACTCAAGATTATTTTGTGCTAATGCAGATTTTGTGTTTAGAATTAAAGCTTTAATTAATTGTAATTTGTTTTGACCCGACTTCATTTTGGCCCATTTTGTCACCTCTAGGCTTTAGTATTACACAAGTTTGACTTTTCTGGTTTATATCTATGTTCTCAATGCATTCCATTTACACAAATTGCCATTGTGGGATTCCTTCACAGGATTGGAGGCTTTGCAGCTCCTCTCATGCTTAAACCTTGGTCACAATAAACTCAGCAGTTTCATGGCATTGGACCCTTTGAGATTCTTGAAATCATCACTGAAAGTGTTGGATATCTCCTACAACGAGATTGGTGCACACACTATAGACACGAGACGGTATCTGTGCTCATCTCCCATGTCGCATACACTTGACTATGATTCAAAGTTTGAAGAATTCGCTAATGGTGATGCCAATCTAGTGAACTTTTGGGATGCTTATTCGATTTTTGGAGGTTTAAATTTGACGCAGCTTGATATTGTCGGAAATGTTGCTGTTGATGAAAGGTTTGTGCTCTTTTTAGCTAAGTTATTGCCAGGATTAGAATGGCTCGACGGGGAAGAATTAAATTAGCTAGTACTTTGTTTACACTCACGATTTACTCTACTATATGACAGACGCGTATTTTAATATATGAACATCATTCTTTTCTGTAGAATCTTAAGTTTTCTTTTATAATTTATTTTATCTGTTAACCTCATAATTGCAACTGCGAATACTATAAGTTCAATCTTTTTGGTCTTGTATTTTATAGGTGTACCTTCAAACTTGTATTCAATCATTTGTTTTTTGTTTATTGTGTACTTTTTCGGTCATATGCGCTTTCAGAATAGTTTTAATTCATGCATTTGAAATCTGTATCATACTCTAGAGACTGTATTGTGCATATCGGGGTTCATTTATTTGAGGAAAAAAACAAGCAACCCCAAAATGTCTTCTGTTGTGTATTTAGAACGTTTGGGATCATCTTATATGGACAAATAGACACCATCCTCGCATAGTAATAACTTAACGATAAAGAACCTAAAGTAGAGGTCATGGGTTCAAATTTTGGCCCCGCATCCCTACTACAATCATAGCGTCACGCGTTAACATAACCTAATAATAGGGGACATGCAGCGTAATACGAAGGTCATGAGTTCAAATTTTGGCCTCGCGTCCCTGTAATCATGGCGTCACGCTTTATGATATCCTAATGATAGAGGACATAACGGAGGTTATTAGTTCAAATTTTGTCCACGTGCCCTTATAATCATGTCGTCATGCAATTGATCTTTCTCATGTTAACCGTGTGATCCGTTGATAAAAGCCTCTAGATGACTAGTTATCATTTATAAAAAGAATATCAAGTAAGTGCGAGTGTATCATGAGAATAAAAGAAAACACTAGTATAACAATGTACTGGCAATGGTCCAAGACACCAAGTTCACAAAAACATAATTGGATATCATACGAGAATTGTGAAAAAAAATACGGCCTTGATCCTTACATAATCTAAAATACAAAACAAATTTGAATATCATCAATACCAAATGTGTCTAAACAAAATGAGAATAACTATGTTACGAATGGTTCATCATTCTATACTTAATACATTAAATACAAGTGCCAAATAACCTACAATTTAGTAAACATACACCCAATATGCACACTACTATCTAGGTTCGAATCTAGATACAGCGCACATGACCATAAAAAGTACACGACAATACAATGTCAGCTTAAATATAAGTTGAAATGTACAGCTATAAGATACAAGACCAAAAAAAGTTTGAACTTAATGTTCACAATTACAATTATGAGGTTCCAGAAAAAAATAAAATTTTAAAAGAAAGCATAAGATTCTACAGAAAAGAATGGTGTTCATTTATCAAAATACATGTCTATCATATCGAACAAGAAAATGGGACAGTGTACACAAATTACTAGCTAATTTAATTCTTCCCCGTCAAGCCATTCTAATCCGGGCATTAACTTAGCTAAAAACAAAACAAACCTTTCATCAACAGCAACATTTCCCACAATATCAAGCTGCATCAAATTTAAACCTCCAAAAATCGATAAGCATCCCAAAAGTTCACTAGAATGGCATCACCATTAGCGAATTCTTCAAACTTTGCATTATAGTCAAGTGTATGTGACATGGGAGATGAGCACAAATACCGTCTCTTGTCTATAGTGTGTGCACCAATTTCAAACAATCAACTACCAAAGAGCTTATTCGGAACTGTTTTTCCGACCTCATATATCATATAAACAGATCATCAGAAACCGTTTGGTTCTAGCCAAACATTCAAAACCACTTATATGCTGTATTAAAAAACATAAAAACAACATAGAAATCTAGAAACTATAAATTTCAACATTTTTGATTTAGTAACTGTAGCATCAACATTTTACAAAATTCTACAAAATAAGCCGGAATTATAATTCAATTCAATTCAAATTTCAAATTCTTAACACTACACAACAAAAAACTTACAATTTGCCAATCACTCATTCCCCTGTTCAAGCACCACTCTCTTCTTCCAACTTCTTCACATATGCTTTCAATGTCAAAACCAAATTCCTGGCAGGTGCCTGCAAGGTTCCAACGACCGAAGTTGCCGGATTCTTCAAAGACCCCAACAACTTAGCATAAACTTCAGCTCTTGTCGGCAATGTCTCGAGTGCCTTAAACTCTTCTGGTGCATAATACTTTCCTTCAAAAACCGCACCACTAAAATCGTTATCTTCTAACTTCTTTTCCTTTTGGAAAGTTCTGTAAGGTTTTAACGCGGCCGGGATCTCTTCACTGTGAACGAATAGCCATGCATTCATTCCTTTCATACATGGTTTCAATGCTTCCCATTGTGTCCCTGTTATATACATGATAAATTACAGTTTGTTGCTTATAGTATAGATGACTCTAACCCTATTGTACATGTGAAGGTAAATCACTACATCAAAAGATGGCTTCGTGTTCCGATTAAGAGGGTGTTTGGGTTGGCTTACGCTTCTACTTATCAATAGTGCTTATAAGCTAGATAAACTTACAAGGACTATAGAAAAGTGTTCGGATTTGCTTATTATGTAAAGCAATGAAATGACACTCATATATACGTTTGTTTCATCTAAGATAAGTTAATTTGCTCCAAAATAAACAGATACGCAGAAAGAAGCTGTTTGGATGACTCCAAACTGCTTGAAAATTAGCAGATAAGTAGGAAAAAAATAAGCAATCACAAACACCCTCTTAAGTCCAAAAAACTTGAAACTTTAGGTTGCTTGAATTAAAAAAAAATGCTAGATCTAAGTATAATTATTATGCTACACTGATGTACAATGTTCCGGCTACAAACTGGCACAAAACCATGTTACCAAACAAAACTAAAGTTATAAGGGGGATATCATATGCAAAGGCAAGAATATACAAAACAAAAAAATTTATGTAAAAATGGGTGTTTTCAAGATTATATAAAATTAAAAACCCATGTAGAAAAACATAAACTTTATAAGTAAAATACGTAAATTTACAAAATGGGTATTTTTCAAGATTTTATAAAATCAAAAACCCATATAAAAAAAATAAACTTTATAAGTAAAATATGTAAATTTACAAAATGGGTCTTTTTCAAGATTATATAAAACCAAAAACCCATATGGAAAAACATAAACTTTATAAGTAAAATATGTAAATTTACAAAATGGGTATTTTTCAAGATTGTATAAAACCAAAAACCCATATAGAAAAACATAAACTTTATAAGTAAAAAAATGCTAAAATGCAAGTGGGTTAAAAAATGTTACCTTCAATAGCTTTGAGAACCAAGGTGTTTTTGGCAACGATTAATTTAGTATTCTCAGGGAAAGTGGTACGGAGTTGCTGAAACTGTTGAACAGTGAAGCCTTTGTATTTAATACCAGCAATGAGTTGGCAGTCTTGGAGCTGTTGTTTGACTGTTTCAATTGTTTCTTCTTTTTTACTTCGGCTTATTGCTGACCTTATTGTTGTTTTACGAAGAGGGGTTGCTGTTTGGAAATGGGGTTTAAAGGTTGTTGTGGTGGCTGATGGTGGTGCTAGGAATGTGGAGGATAACTCCATTTTTGTGTTTTGGATTGGGGAAGAAATGAAGGTATGTGGATTTGTATTGCACCTTATCTGGACTTTGGTTATGTTTTTTAGTGGTGAAACGTTGTTTTAAACTTTACTAAAGTAGGGGATGTTTGGTTTGGAATGACTATGGTTATGGGATTGGGAATGGGTTTACAAACCCACTAGCTTTGGTGGGTTTAGAAAATGGCTAAGGGGCTGTTTCTTTTTGACTTAATGTCCTAAATGCTAACAAAACTAGATGAAAACAGGAAATATTTGTGTTTCTTTTTCACTTATTCTAAACAAAAATAATAAATGTGTAATGGGGCTAAATTTGAAGTCATTCTCATATAGGATGCTTAACAGACAAATACCTCACTTTTCTTTTATTCTCTTTCCTCCCAAAATACATATTTCTCCTCTTCTACCTACCTCCCTCCATGGCTGCACTCTTCACTCCTTTAATTCCTTTAACATATGTTCTTCTTGTAGGGTCTATCACTTCATCTTTGCACAAGTATAAATCGACATATGATTTATGGGTTTTGTTTTTTTTCCTCCTCCAGTAAATTCGTTATTTTAGATGGTATTAAAAACATATCACTTGGTATGACCGGATCTGTTAAATTATGTTGTTCATCTTGTTTTGTTCGAAGTTTCTGGTTGATGAAGTTTATTCTTTTTTTTCTTATTTGTTTGATATTAGATTCGATTTGTTACCTAAGAGCATGGAGTTGGTTGAAATTGATATGATTAAATACCAAATTTTCGTGTATCTGTTCTTTTCACCATAAAAATTTTGATTTTTTTAAGTTTAATTTGTTACTGATTTTGGCTTACAAGCATAAAACAAAATGTACATAATTGATTTGACAAAAACAAGGGTAAATGGGACATCTGGTTTTTTTAAGATGAGTCATTATATATATATATTAAAAGTGACTTAAAACGTCGACGTTTTGTGCGTCAACTTTCCCGCCAAAAAAAGCCAGCCCAGCCCACCAAATTTTGTAGCCCAGTCCGCCTGTGTGTGGCCCATGTTGTGTGGTATATAAAAAAAAACATGTATACCTTATCTAATAGTAAAAACAAAAGACTAAGCCCAATTATATTGGCAAAAAAAAAAAGCCCAATTACNAAAAAAAAAAAAAAAAAAAAAAAAAAAAAAAAAAAAAAAAAAAAAAAAAAAAAAAAAAAAAAAAAAAAAAAAAAAAAAAAAAACAGCCCCTAAGTTTGAGAATATGATATCTATTTTCATCTATCAAACTCACTAATCAGACAACTACCATTGGAATGAAAGCAAACAGCCTTTGACATAGTGTTTGGTACTTTGTAATCAAAGTAGGAATGAAAAGGACTATTACGATAGAATGAAAATATTTTGTTTGTTTACACTTTTATAATGTAATGGCTCATTACAAGGAATGACTCATTCCATCATTTTCATTCTTCAAGGACCCTTCCTTTTTTTTCATTTCATCTTGTAATGGAATCAAATTTACTTAAAAGTCCATTAATTACTATCTACATTAAATAAACTTTACTATCATCAAGGATAATTTAGTCTTTTTATTATCGATTCCATTCCGTCTTATCATACCAACCAAACACGATTAATAACGGTAATGATTCATTACATTACATCATTTATTCCATTATATCGTTTATTCCATTCACTTGACATTTCATTACGTCCTACCAAACGAACCCTGGATTTATTACATTAAAATGTTTATACCTTCAAATCAAACGGCACTTGAATCTATTACATTAAAATATTTAAAGAAGAATAATAAAACTACAAATAAACTTTCACAAAAACATCAACAAAATGACGTGTCAGCGGGTGATTAGTGTATTTGGTGGTAGTTTCTCTCTCCTATATCTGATTAAACTAAGATATGTCATTTTGTGGATGTTTTTGTAGAAGTTTGTTTGTGATTGTATCATTCCTCATATTTAAAACATCAAATGGTAAATAATCTCTTGTTAAATGCAATCAACATCAAATGGTAACTCTCTTTACAAGAAGTCTATTATTCAAGGTATGTTTGGCAAAACTAGTTGTAAGCGTGTAAGATGTAAATTGCAAAGTGGTTAACATGAGCTACAAGCTATATATATTTTTTTAATAAAAGTATTTGTTAAGTTAGCTGTTAAATGTAATTATAAAATGTAAAATGACATATCTATAATTGTAAACAAATGTTTGGAGGGTATATCAGTAATTTAAATTTTTAACAGCTCTAATGTTTAAAAAACTTCATGAATCAACTTTCGTTTAGGATTTATTTGTTTGAAATAAAAGATTTAAGTTAATGTATCCAAACATAGCTACTTATTTTAGATAAGATTATTTTTTAACAAAAAGCTAACAGCTCTGCCAAAAAGCCCCTACCAAACATGCCCTCAAACAACTCTAGATACATTTTTTGAGATCATGATATCGGTTGTTATGGTGGCATCTTTCATAGGTGAAAGACCACCTTCACACACAGTGTCCCATGACGGAGGTATAAGGTTGACGCGGGAAAGGGAGGTTTCAGGGTTGGTTAGGCGGTCCGCACCACCTAACAAAACACATTTTTTTTTTTAATTGTGTGTGAGGTATATTTGGGAATATGTTGTATAAAGTGAGGTATTTTTAAGTGTTTGGTTAGGTGGTAACAACTACGCCTCTAAAGTGCTGGTAAGGTGGCGTTTTGAAATGTTTAAGTGACACTGAGGTGGAGATGATGGTAAGGTGAACAAAAAAATTAATTTTGGAAATCTAGTTAGAGCGTAAGAGCCTCAACAAAAAAATTAATTCTAGAAATCGAGTTAGAGCCAAAAATCCGCAAGAAAAAAAGTAATTCTGAAAATCCAGTTAGGGCCTAATAGCCTTAACAAAAAATTAATTCTGGAAGTCCAGTTAGAGCCTAAGAGCCTTATGAATAAATTAATTCTAGAAACAAGTTAGAGCCCAAAATCCTTTAGAGAGAGAGAAAAAAAAAACACTTTAATGAATAAAAAGTAGGACATGTTTGCAACCATCAGATGGGGAAATCAACAATTAAGATTCTTAGTGGCATTTTCATTATTTCTTTAAGTTCAAATATATTATGGTCGTTTACCGATGTAGAAAGAGAATACTAGTCCATTTATCATATAATCTTTGTGGCAATTTTCATCTCTTCGACATTCACGGGTTTTCCAGAACACTTATCCATCAATATTCCAATTTAAGAGTTTCTAATTAAAAAGTCTCCATGATGATGATTCAATGCATTTTTTTTCTTCTTCTTTTTTTAATATGTTTATAGTTTCATATTTCATTTTTTATGCTTGGTTGACATGCATTTTTTAATTGCCGATTTCATCTTTAAAATGAAGTTGATGATATGGTGATATCGATATGATGATGTGATGATTTTTTATGATGATTACTATCACGATGATGCTAACGATCCATCACAACGATGTTGAAACTGATGATGCGGAAACGATGATGATGACCAAAGAAGATGATTAGTGACGATAATGCTAGTGATACATGATACTGAAAACGATCACAATGATGAATATCAATGTTGATGATGTTATTGATCTGACAATGATGCTACTGGAGTGATGGTAAATTATGCTGAAAATGATGATAAATATAGATGAATCGAAGGTAATTCTAATTATCAATGGCAGTGATGCTGAAATCGATGATGCCGGAATTATGACATTGATGATCGAAGAACATGATAATGACAAATACGATATGATGAAGATGATTCATGCATCAAACAGTATCAAAGTGATCCCAACTTAAGTGATGTTATGATGCAATCAAGAGAAAACACTGATATCGTGAATAACATAATAGAAATGAGGTAGATTTGATGTTTTTCTTGTTAAAACCACATAATTTTTAAAGGTTTCGCATGTAAGCTTAGATGTGAGACAATCCTATATTTACTTAACTTCACATGTGTTTGAATTTTGCTATTTTAAAGTTGTTAATTTGAGCTTCTAAAGAAATTAATGATAAATTCACTTTGTTAATCAACTGTTAGTAATCAATTTGACTCTATCTCTTTTTCTTTTTTCTCCTACCTCTCTCTAAATTTCTTCTCACCAAACTCCACTCTCTTTTAATAATAATTCCGGCGGTCGGTTTCGGCCGGCCGTCCGGACCTCTTTTGTACTGTCCATTTCTTTCAATAAAAATCCTTACCCACAGATCTGTCATCTCCCATCTGTCGCCGCTCGCTGCCGCCGTTTGCTGCTGCCACTGCTGTTCTGCTCAGATCAATTGCCTCCCGGACTCCTCTGCTCAGATCTGTTGCGGTCCGCCACCAATGGCCTGATGCTGCCTTGGGTTTCGACTTTAGATCTGTTAGGTTTAGGTCTGGCTCCTTTATGGATGCTTAGTTTTATCTTCTTTGTATGTTTTATGTACTTTATGTATTTTTGTCAAGCTACACCTTCATATTGTAGACGTATAGTCAGGCCCGCGCCCTACATGGGCCAGGCCCGGCAGACAGCGGCCCAGTCTACACCTAAAACCCTAATCCATGCCTTATAAATACATGGATGGGATCCCTTTATTCAGCAGAACATAACAGGTTACCCTAAACCTAATCACTCATATATGCTACATCGCATAGATTCTAACTTGACCGTCGGAGGTGGATCCCGGGGCTACGGCCTCGGGTCCACTCCTAACGGGTTCTCTTTGTTGACAGGTCTAATAGGGCTCGAGAAGACGACTAACGGCCCAGAGAGAGTCGTTGAATCGACCCGCGCCAGATTATGCATCAACAAGTGGCGCCATCCGTGGGACACACTACAACAAGTTTTGTGCTCTCACATCACCGGAAAACTTATTGGCAAAAAAGATTCGGCAAAAGAAAAAGGTTTAGTATAATATTCTCCTCGAATGAAGTGGATTGCATATTATCTAATCCGATTGTCGCCTTGCTCATGGTACATTCGATCTAAATCTTTACTAATTATTTGTTTATAATTCATGGGTCGGTATGGAATTATATTCAATATTGCTCATGATTGCAAGAATATTACGCATGATGACAATTGGTGGTCTTTATATTTTTTACTAATATTGAATGAGCAATTAATTCACCTCATGATTGAGCAATTAACCTGTACGTAAGAGGTTAATTAATTCACCTCGCACTGATTTTTATTAATACGGCGGTTTATCTTTTAAATATCAAAAAGATTTTACATAAATCTTCTAACTTGGTAAACAAGATTTTACCTATAGCCACGCGCCAAGTCCGCACGATCGGACCTACTTTATATTTTAGCCGCGAACAACGCAGTCACGATAAATCTACCCGCTTTAGGCCATGCGTACGAAATCTTCGCAGATTGGCGCCCTGAGCGCACTGTTACATACAGGCACCACGATGCTAGTCTATCGCCATGAGCGCACGAGACAAAAAGCCGTGGTCAACTGCGATCATCCACAAACGTTAGAGTCTATGCGGTCACGATACATCTATCTGCGTCTGTGCGTGCGAAAAATAATATTAGTCGCGGTCACGGTACATCCATCCGCGCCATTGTTTTTTATTATAATAAAAAATAAAAAGAAAAAATTAATCGCCATGAGCGCACTATAGATTAGCTATGTGCTACTTTTTTTTATATGTAGTTATAAAACCTCACGATAGGTGTAATTCGCACAGCGAAAATTTCTTTTATATGCTATGTGCTATACTATGCTTCACGCTATTTATATTTTACTTCATTAAGTTTTATATGTTGCGATGCGCAGCATATACTTCTAATGTTTGCATTAAGTGTTTTTCAGGATAACTAAGTTTAATGCTCTTATACGAGTAGCACCATCAAACTTGGGGGGCTACCAGGGTATATCCTACCATTGTTTGCGCACATCGTACGCAGGTATATTTGAAAGCAGATCGTACGTAAGAGGTATTGCAAGCCCGGTACAAAGACGAATTTAAATATTCGCACCATCTTGCCGCAGGGGAGACGTCCTCTGTCGGTTATAAAGACGAATGTTATGTTCGCACCTTGTTGCGGACAACGCGCATCTTTGTCGCGCACAGCGCGCATCCTTGTCGCGCACAGCGCACACCTCTGCCACAGAACACGTCTTCTGTCGAACCATGTTACATCGCTACTGGTACAAAAGGTACGCCCTTACCCAGGATGCAGCATACGAGATCCACCTTCACCATTGTGAGACAATCACAATCGCAATCCCAATGCGCACTGCGTATTTGGACTGTGCAGTATGGTTCGTCCCATCTGCGCACACATGAGTCATGCCGTTATGGTTGATTGGGCCTACGCGGCCATGAACAGAACGTAAGTCTAGTATAACATAGCCACGCACTATGTCACACTAGACTTGGGGGGCTTGTAGACGTATCGCAATTTACGATTCATATATACTTTTTTTTTAACAGAGATTTCATTTCAGCCTCACAAATGGAGGAACTTTGAACACAACAAGTTACACCATAAGGCTAACAAGTTAAGCCAAAAAAGACATACACCATAAATAGT
>LBNU01005722.1:199162-233532 GCA_014162995.1 Artemisia annua | reverse complement strand
AAAAAAAAAAAAAAAAAAAAACAGTACTTGTGATACAATACTATGAGTGTGTTTGGCGAAATCTACATTAGTAGAAAAGAAAAAAAATTTATATTTCAAAGCTTACGTGAGGAACATTTGTCTAAACAAAATACAAAACACACACGTTCTTTGACAAACAAGGTTTGTATTATATACATGGCCGGTCACGGTTTAAAAACTAGTAAAAACCGGGTTGGGCAAATCACCAGACGACATAACATATCACCATAGTGACTGGTTATGTGTAATAAAAGACCGATGACCAAATATGAGAAAAAAATGAACCGAAGACCAAACCAAAATATATTCGATCCAGTTCGATTAAAACCCTAAACTTTAGTTACTAGTAATGGAAATGGATCCACTAATAAGAGAAAATTAAATAAGAAGAATGAGAAATGTTTGTAGCCACACATTTTAAATAAAGAAGGAGAATTTCATAGGAGATGCATCTTATTTTATAAGTGCATCTGAAATGTACGACTGTGGTTACTTCCCATTCTTCTCATTCTATTTTTATTTCTCATTTAAAAAAAGAAGAAAATCGAAAAAGCAAAGGGGGCAGTTTCGTAAAACCTCAACAAACAAACTAAACTAGATCATCTTCTTCAACCTCCATTTTTTCCCCCAAATTTTTTAATCATCAAAACTCAAAATCTAAAAAAAAAAATAAAAAAAATAATCAAAATTAACACAATCAAACTATAGATCTAATCTAATAAACAGTATCGAATTCAATAACAACAGTTTCAGTTATCGATGATTTGGTTGAATAAACGATGATCCGTAACCGTAATTGGAAGACCGTTAGATCACATTCAAAGCTTCGTAAATTTAGGTATTTTTTTTTAATTTAATAATTCAAGTAGATAGTTTAATTGTTAGTACTTCAATTTGTTTAGCAGTTAAGTAATCAGAAAGCGTTAATTTAGCGATGTCGAGACCGTAGTTAATTTCTATGCTATATTTCAAAATTTTAGGTATTTGTTTTTGTATCCGTAGTGATACTATATAATAATGCATTTAGGCCGGCCGATCCTGTTTTGATCGCAGATTTAGCAATTAGGACTATCTGTAGTGATACTATATGAAGTATATAATAAAGCAATTAGGACGGCCGATACTGTTTTGATCGTAGATAGAAACGGAGGAGGGATAATTATGTGCGAGTATTTTTTTAGAATCATAGTGAGGTGTTCTGTATTGTTAAGAGTTGATAATTAAGTGATACGAAATGTAAATTTCAGCGTTCTGTAGGTAAGGTTTATAGAGCGTTTAGGTGTTCACATTTAGAGCTCATTGATGATCGGTTTGTTTATGGATAGCGAGGAAAATGGATTTAATCTAGATTAGACTTAAGCCGATGATGTAGGGAAAGTGAGGGGGGATGGTTACGTGGCGCATTGCGAGGATGTATTGCTAGTATTGGTGAGAGTTGACTATATAGTGTATGATAATTAAACAACTACTTTCCATTTATAGATTTAGAGAAAGCAAAAGTGATGCTGAAGTTGTGCGTGAATTTGAGGAATTAGTGTTTTTTTCGTAGTTCAAGTGTGTCCAAGAAGTTAATATCCGAGGCTGATAGGGCCCGAACTAGGACTAGAAATGAGCAGGTGCACAAGTTTCTTTGACCTTTATTGTGAGGAAAAATGAACTAAATTGTAGGGTTTTATTAGATCGATAAAAAAATCAACATGTTAGATCTTAACTAGGGCCCCTACGGTTATCGATAACGAAATTAATGGGTGTCCCGGGATTTACCCTGATTCCTTCCCTGGAGGCTAATGGCATGTTAACACATAAAATGGGGAAAAGGAAAGCAGTACCTAAACTGTGTGTAACCTTTGAGCATTTCCCAATTGATTGGAGTTTGATATATGAGTCCAAATGAGCTCGTGAAATCAACTTCTCTTTTCGCCCTAATCTGGGATTTTAAGTAAGACTCGGAAAGTCCTATGGAAATAGTAGGTGCCTGTATCCATAGGCTCGTAGGTATGAGGATTTAATTGCTGTTATATGAGTTGAATTTATTTGTTCTATTCTATGCTATGTTGTAGGATTGATCACTAATGTCGAATCAAATTGATTTTTTATTTTTCGTTTTGTTTTAATTTGGATCTTATTGTTTTGAAGTTTGATGGGTATAAGTCTTGATTGTGTATGATATTGGCGGTGGAAGAATGAATATCGTAAAAGGTGTTGCCGGTCTTATTCGGAGGACATCAGGCTATGGTGGTGAGTTTGGCGTAGGGTCACCTTCTCACAGGTTCCCTGTTCCGTCTCCAAGAATTCAATTCAGGTATTTTTCAGTATTTTCTGATTTCAATACAATAAGTATTTATAAGCATGGTAAATGTAGTTTTAAGATTTGGATGTTCTGTCAGTAATCCTAAATATCTATGTTGCCTGTAAGTGATCATGTGAACTGTTTTGAGTTTTTGGTAACTATACATTTGAGTTAGCATTAAATAAATCATTGTGGAAAAGATGATGTTTAGTTTAAGTCAGGGCTTGTTGGTGCATTGAATTATATGTTTTAAATCATAGATGATAGGTCTTCTTGAAAGAAACGTAGGTATGATCAACTCTAGGAGAATGAAGCTTGAAGCCTGCGAGAACCAAAGATGTATAGTCTGTACTTTGTAGTAGCATAAACAAGATACCGTTATCTGTATTTTTAAAATTGCAAAAACTACAGAAGGAATGTTTATAGCACGAAGTGTAATAATAATGTCATGTTGGACATGCTTCTGTTCTGTTCAAACTATTGAGGGAAGTAATGTATGACTTATATCAGCAGCTGTTGGTCTTCTTTCTTATTTTGTTAGTCTCCATAAAAATTACAGTAGCAAACAATTATGATATTCACTGTTTTGTGATCACTATATACCAAACTAGGATCAGTTAAGTTTGTGTATCGTCTACTGTTAAGAGCAATATCAGAATGCCTCACTCTCTCTGGATGTAAGGAAAACGGATCCAAACAAAAAAATTAAAATCAATTGTGCAGAGAAGTAAATCAACACAAGTTTTGTAATAAATATGAACTTTTGTACAGGCCTTACAGTTACATAGAGGTTGTATTTATATGAAACCGAAATAGGGTATGGATTGCTCTCCGAGACTCCAAATTTGGGTCTAAAGTTTCATATGGTCTAGGTCCATAGTTTTTAGTTTTTATCCTAGGTGCTTGGGCGCCCTTGGATCCCTGAGCATATGCAATTATGGATGTTTTACATGCATTTATTAAGCATTTGGCCATCTTTGTGTTATTCTAAATTTAGTTTTCTATATGATTCGACAATTATTAACAAACCAAGCTTCCAATTTTTTGTTCTCGTCAGTGATATTGGTGATGAGGCGATTTTATCGACGCTTTGGCAGAGATATCAAAGTATTTCTGATAAGGTATGTCTTGAAAAATCTTTGTTTGTTTAGTGGTGATTGCTGTTCACTATTCTTGGTAATAATATAGGAAACCGGATATCATTGTGTCTTTGGAAAGCTTAACTGCTGTGCATTGATACTATAGAAGGTTGCCTGCATGTTTTGTTTGTCTGCGAATCTTCTTGATGGCATGTGTCTCTTTGGTTTTATAGTATGTTGTTTCTTGTTAGTGCTGTATTCTTTTGTTTGAGGATTCCTAGTCAGCTATGACAATAAGTGTTGGTAAGAGGGAAAGTTAACATTTTATGATAATTTGCTCCATCAATCTTGCTCATAATAAATGTGATCATCAAAAGAAAAGTAGCTTACAGTTTAAACCACCATATATCTGAAGATCATAAATATTCGTTCCCATTATGTCATCAATATGCGATGTTTTATGTAATCAAAGTGTGAGAAAATGCATATCTATGCCTCCCAAAGCATGTATTGTGACAGACTGACATCACATTGTATCTTATATAGCACTTACTATTGAACTTTGTCATACATCCTACCTCTCCACACCCCGCCTTGGCAAGATTGAGTATTGTTGTTGTATTAAACTATTTCATACAGCGCATAACGAAATGTCTCAAATTCCAGGCAGAAAAACAAAAGGCGTTTCATATATTTCTTAAACAGTTTTTGGTAATTTACAAGAACTGGGAGCCATCTGATATAGATAATTCTTCAGAGGCGGCTTCATCTTCTGTCTCATATGGGGATGACTCTCAAAATCCAGATGAGGTTGTCATAGGTTGTTCTGCTGCACATCCTGCTGAAATCATAGTGGTTTTAATAGAAGAAGTTACACACATAACATCGATGGTCACTGAATGTAAGTTATGCTTTTATTTTCAATTTTCATGGGGATATATTATTATTATGAATAGAAGTATAACATCCCATATGGGCGTTTTTTAGCTGATATTCACTCCGCTGGTATGTTTTATGACTTTGGTGGAATATATACATGAACCATGCAATTAACCAAACATGGCATCCAATCTATACTATGGTACCTATATATGATTGTAAGTTTATTAATGGCTTTGCTATCAGCACACATGCACATGGAACCTTTTTTTGGGAACCAAAAGATTAGGGACTGAACAACGGCTAATGCTAGGCTCACACAGCGTTTAGACACCAATGCATCCATTTGGCCTTGTAAGTCTTCAATTTTACTGAAGGAGCACATGTATGCTGCTTTGTTAGGAAGGACTGCACCTGTTTTGTTTAAAATGAGGGTAAACTGGCCGCACTCCACTGAGTAATGCGTCTACTAGCCTTTATTGACTTCAAATATAAAACCTATACAGATGGAAATACTTGTTTGCTGAATATTATACAAATTACAGATTAAATCGTTAAAAGTAAGCCACATATCCATATGCAAAATACTCTTGTTATCATTTTACATAATTAAAACACTAAAAAGTTAATTAATGATTTATTTACCAGTTTATATTATATAAATTGGATTTACCAATGAGCTTGTAGCCTAGCGGTATCCGTGAGATGCTCCCTAACCAACTGGTTTTGGATTTAAGTTAATGTTAATTAGTACTGGTGTATAACTGTTACTGTATATCACTGATCTCAAGCTGCTTTGTGGGCTGGTAGGTTTAGGCACGCCATCATATCTTTGATTATGATTTGGTACTATCCTTTGTCACTGAAGTCCTTGTCCTTAACTTGAATAAATGAAGCTCATAGGCACTCATTTATATATATATGGAGATTTCTCATTTCTGTGTGCTTTCTATTTTCTTAGTTAGATTACATCACTAAACACAAATCGTTTGCCATAATCTACAGTCATATCAGGGACTTCATATAGCTTGGCCATCACATCTGAAAGTTTTGCTGTCTTGAAGGCTTTGATTATCATAACCCGGTCAATGACTAATTGTAAAGTGTTGGGCTATTATGGTGGCATTCAAAAGCTGACGGCACTAATGAAAGGTATGTTTTTAGTTATTGTTGGAGTTCTGTTACTAATTATTAGAGTTTTCTCATTCTGTGGTATTGTAGATAATGATAAATATATATTACTGTTGGATAAACTCAGATTAGGATACTTTAGGAATTAGGAAGAAACTAAGATTGGTTTTCTCTGTCTACATACTTGCGTGAGCTTACATTATTATTATTAAAATAGCTTAAAATACTTTAGTTTTAGTTATCACTGCCTTAGCTCATGGAATTAGGCTAATCTTTTCTTCTTGTAATCAATGTGATCGTAACTTCTTCATTTTTTTTTTTTTTTTTTTTTTTTTTTTTTTTTTTTTTTTTTTTTTTTTTTTTTTTTTTTTTTTTTTTTTTAAACTCAGAAAGATGCAATTACATTACTATGTGTTTTCTGTTTCATTATTTGATGAATTTTTAGACTTTTTTTGTCTGTCCCCTCAACTTATGGTGGTGTGTTGTTCTTGTCGCAAGATTGCATACGTCCTTGTGCACTTTAATTTATAGTTTCTGTGTGTTGATTTTGCATTAAAATTCACATATGTGATTGTTCTTGTCTAGCATATAATAATTTAGTATCTTTTTTCAGCGGCTGTTGTCCAATTGAAAACCATTGCTGGTGCGCTTTCAGCTGATGAAACCCTATTAAGTACTAATGTAGGGAAAGGTGGTTTCTTACAAAAGATACTTGTACACGTGATTTCTATTGTATGTGGCTTTATCAATTTACGAGTAGATGTATACGGAAAAGTTCTGATAGACATTGATAATCTGGAGTCTTCTGTTGAAAGAATCGCCACAACTCCAGAACCTTTCCAAGATTTAAGGGACCCTCTTTCTGAAAAAAAAGTGCAGTGGCATCAGAAGGCAGTCATATCAGTGATGGAGGCTGGTGGTCTTAATTGGTTAGTAGGTAAGGTATGCATCTTCAGGTTTTGTCTTAACTGGCTAGTATGTTGAGAACCAAAAAAATCTGAGATAGATAGATGAAATAGGGTTGTTGATCACTGCAGCAACAAACATCAAAGTTTTTTCGTTATTTATAATCTCTCCCGTTTTAGGTGCTAATCATCTGTCCTGTTTAAAGCGCAACCACAAAAAAAGGATTTTGTACTCCAAAACCTTAAGTTATCAACTCAGCATACATCCAAGATACTAGCAAAAAGTTTTAGGTGCTAATCATAGTTGTGTCTCAGTTCAGATACACATGCATGCTTATCCTTGTTGAAAGAGAATATCAGAAGATACTAGCAAAGAGTTTCCCTTTTGCTATTCAAGTTAGGTTTTCTATCTAAGAGAACTAATAATTTCATGTGTTTTCCAGAGCTGTTGCGCGTGATTAGAAGATTAAGCTTGAAAGAACAATGGACAGATTTATCTCTTCAGTATCTGACTTTAAGAACTCTTCAGTTGGCACTAACTGATAACCCACGTGGTCAAAACCATTTTCGGAGCATTGGAGGTCTTGAAGTGCTGTTAGATTATCTGGGAGCTTCATCATCTAACTCTTTAAGATCAAGGAATTCCTCTTCTTCTGATAATGGAAGGTAATATGCATGTAATCTGCCATTTATTTATCAAGCCAGGGATCATGGATCATGATTATGCAGAAAATCTTTTCTGATAGAAAGAAATTACGGAGAAAAGCTAGGAACTTTATTTTCATGGATTTTCATGCTGCTATATTGTTATGCTCATCTGATGTTACATGTGGACATCCTAAACCATAATATAAGGGAAAACAGACAATGTCTGTAAAGCTAAAAGCAGAATAATCATCACATTCTTATCCATCTGCGGAAAGTGTATACATTGGTGAAAACTATTTTTTTGAATGGCAACTAAAGATAACATGTTTATAGAAATTATTAAATACTTTCTATTAAGTTAGTTATCTTTTGAGTTTCTGAATCAGAAAACCACAAACCTTGTGCCGTGGAAATTCTGTATCAATGCTTGCTTATGCCGTTATTTTTGAGTTTTTTGGTTTTGGTATCTCTTTACCTAATATTTAAATTTGATTGACCTGACCATTTAGTTTTCTCGATTTTAGCAGTGATGGAAACCCTTTAAAGTGGATTTTGCAGCTCCATCTTCTTTCTTTGGAGGTTCTCAGGGAAGCTGTGTATCCTTTCCATTGATGCGCTATTTGTGAACAATAGAAATAAACTATATGCTACATCATTGCACCTTTATAATATTAACTGTGTAAAAGGTTGGTAGATGGAAAGCTATATCTGAATAAACCATCCACATTTATACTTCTTAAAAATAAACATAGCATCTAGCTTGCTGTAGGGTGTTTAATTTGAGTCTCTGAAAGTTAACTACTAACAGAGTAACAGAGCGATGGTTGCTGTACTATTCCTTATGATTTGATGCACTTAACCATGTTAAAGCTTTGGCAATTTGAACAATTTACAATTCCTATGTGAAAACGGGAGAGTGCACAAGTTTGCAAATAGCTTTTGTCTGCCAGCATTCGTGTTTCAAGAATTCATGCAGAAAGTGAGTAACTTATTCGTATTGGATGATACAAAAGTCCCTTCATTTGATGATAGCGGCGGCAAGAATACAGGAATAACAGAAATGTCTTCATCTGTTAACACACCTAGTTGCCAATACTGGAGTAATTATACTGTCAGTTTGAGCAAAGCACTCTATTCCTTTGTTCTTACATTGGAGGATTTAAGATCACATCAAGTGCAATCATCTAGTCGACATACTCATCCATTTTCTTCTGTGTATGGAGAGCTTTCAATAAAGTTCATTATGAGGGTTCTTCTAACTGTGTTTCCAAGCATCAAGGCCTTTTCAGATCAAACTGAGCTTCCCACTCACTTAAGGTGAATCTTTTTTCAACATATTATTTTCACTATGATTATGTATGATATATTTATAGTAGAAATCAAAGTGATCACTTCTACCCTTTTTCACTTACGTAGTTTTCTTCATGTTCATTTGATTGCAGGATATTCTTGTATTCGCTGCAGCACTATATGCTTTTTGTATTTAGGAAGATTCTTGTTTTATCTCCATCATTACTTACTGTATTCCGGACTGAAGGGGCGTGGGATTTTATCTTTTCAGAGCACTTCTATTTTGGAAGTAGTTCAACTGTGATTCCCGAAGCTTATATTAATTATAGTGATGTTCGTCCCTTGAGCGATGAGCCTTATACTCGTTCAAAATCCTTCAACAAACAAGTACCAAGTAATGAAGCTGACATCCTGCAAACTAATGTAATTTCAGTTATTGAGTTTGCTGCAACTCTGGATGTAACTTCTCATAATATGGTGAGTGCTTTCTTTTTTTTTTCCTTTTGACAGTGTTGTATCATATGAAGGCTCCACAATGAGGTGTCAATTTCTTTCTTATGTATTATATATGAGTACATGTTGCCAAGTTAAATGAGTAAAACTAAGATGTTATTTGGTTCAAGTTGATGCCTCGTCTCCTTTTAAGTTTCTACTTTATATCAAGATCATCAGAAACCATTGTTTAACTATCTAATGTTTTTGTTTTGGCAGCCTGAATGCTCTATACTTATAAGCTCTCTTGAGCTGTTTGCTTGTAATCCTGATGTTGCCACTGGTCTAGCAAAGTGTCTACTCCACATTTTGCAGCTTGCACCTGAGAAAACTGTTTCCTCTTTTAAAACGCTTGATGCAATTCCTCGAGTTCTGAAAGTTGCTTGTGTTCAAGCTCATGAGTCCAAAAGGCCTGCAAGTGATTTGAGTAGCGGCCAAGAAATGATTGCTTTATCACCTTCAAATGAATCAAATTCACCAGAGATCGTTCATCGTTGGCGTGACTGTATGGAAGCTTGCATTCAGCTCTTTGCAGAATTCTTCGCGGTTACTGAAGAAGCAAAATGTCTGGTTTTGGATAGCTCTACTTGTATCGATTGTTTGTTCGATCTTTTCTGGGAAGAATCTTTGAGAAGTTCCATGCTTTCTTATATTTTTGCCCTGATGAAGGTATCACTTTGCTCAATTTTTATTTTTTATTTTCTTATTTGTGTGAGTGTGTGTGTGTGTTTGTGTTTGACCTGGTTGCATGGGGGGACCTGCAGTTCATTCCATCTTCTGAAGATGACCCAAAGGCGAAGTTATATTTATGTTCAAAATACTTGGAAACCTTTACACATGTCAAAGAGCGGGAGGAAAACTTTGCGAAATTATCAGTTGATCTGCTGGTTGGGATGAGAGACATGCTTGTGAAAGACAGAATGGTATATTTTTCAGAAATATTTTTCTTAGTATTGTAGACTGCATTAACGTCGATTGCTTCTCAGAGTTGACGAGCTCTGAAAATGGGTCCTCCTATTTTTTGTATGTTCGCAGTACTTCCAGACTCTATTCCGTGATGGTGAGTGTTTTCTGCATGTTGTATCTTTATTACATGGGAATGCTGAAGATGAAGAGGGTGAAAAGCTTGTTCTGAATGTTCTACAAACTCTAACATCTCTGCTTATGGGTAATGATGCCTCAAAGGTACCAGTTTCATTTATCTTTATTTAATTAGTAGTCTAGGGTTTCATACTCCTTGCACTTTTGCCTATTTGTTGCAAATTATTAGTTAAAGCCTCACATTGTCAAACTCTCTTTTACATATATTGGTAAATCTACACCATGATACACTATTTTAGTCAATCCTTATGGTTTATATCCACAAATGATGATAGTCTAATTTTATTGCTGTGAAAAAAACAACATTTTAAACAGTAGTATTCTGTCGTAGGTTCAGAATTGATAAGTTACCTACAGTATGGAATTTTTTGTACCCTTCTTTATGCATCTAATCTTCTGTGATTATTTTTATTGTTTGGTCCGCAGTTCATATTTGTTCTGTCATATAATGAAACTTCATAATATATACTTTCTGCTAATAAATGGCGACGGTTACTAGAGTGGAGTTTTCTGCGATTGATTATTACTCCCTCCGTCCCAAATTATATGTCCATTTTCAAATTTTACAAAGTTTAAGAATGGTGGACCCATTATAGTGTTAACTGATAGAATTTCATTCTCACCCACTTAGAAGTATTTTGATTGGTTGTTATTAAAAGTGGACATTAAATTTGGGACAACCAAAACAACCAAAGTGGACTTATTTTTTGGGACGGAGGGAGTAGTTTTTACTGCAGGTAAAAAATTATAGGTTATGATTTAGTATTAGATGTATTAATTAGAAAATTGGAAGGGTATGATTTTAGATAATCAGACAACACTACATGTTTTGATCAGGTATGCATGAAAGGTGTTTTTGGGAGTATTTGGATCNGTACCAGACCGGATTCCAGGAACCGGTACCGTTCGTAACGGTTCCGGTTCGGTGCTGGGATTCCGGTAGTCATGCTCAACCTATACACAACCATAAATGTCGATGTGGAGTCAGACGGCTTTTGGTACCTTAAGGTTTTGATGTTGTCAATTGTCACCATTGGAAAGTTCATTGAGAACAACTTTTTCAGTGCACATGTTTATTAATCAACTTTGGTCACATTGTCCATAGTCATTATTGAAAGCCTCACTGTTTCATTGTAACACGGGATGTTGCACATGATAAGGCGGTAGTACATTATTTTTTGTTACAGTTTGACCTATTTTAAGATGATAAAATCTGTGATAATAGTTACAATCTTTCATGTTCTGTGTAATTCTAAACTTTGTTTTAATTTCTTCATAGTTTCACTTTTATCGGCACAAACATTATCAACACCTTGTGCTGTTTCTTTTCGTGTTTGATAAGCCTATCTCAGAATTTAATTAAATGTCATTGATACCTGAATTTTCTGTAGGTTGCTTTCCGAGCTCTTGTTGGCAAAGGCTATCAGACACTGCAAACTTTGCTGTTAGATTTCTGTCACAGGAGACCAAATGCAGGTCTTTTAACTGCTTTGCTCGATATGCTTGTTGATGGGAAGTTTGATCTTAAGAAGAGTCCAATTATGCGGGTATATTTGCAAAACCTTGTCTAGTACAGAATACAGATTTGGTATCAACAGCCTAAGCTCATTTTATGCTATAGTTATTGGGAAATGTAACTAAATAGATGTCAAACTTTTTCCATTAACCACTGAACTTTAAATACTGCTTAAGGGTTGTTATTTTTTTTTGATTTTATGACTTGCAACATGTATTTTTAATTTACCTGGTTACATATGATTTTGTAGCTCACGGTGTCTCAAATTGTGTAAATCTGATGATGTGCGTCCATTGATTTTGTGAAATAGCTTACTGGATGTCACATTATCAGTGTTTTTACAATGGGGACGTCATGTTAGCTATATTCCACAATTAGCATGCCACTTCAATATATGATATTGGTAATTAAGGTTGTAGGTCAGTTTTGATGAACAGATCAAACACTGAAACACGCTTGACACTTGTGATTGAACCTTCTTAAAAGATGCTTGAGTGACTTAAGTGGAACAATAGTGAATATTTGCTTCTTATTAATTTGAATCCGTGTTCCGGCAGCTGATTTTGATGTTTTTTCTTTCTTTGACATCAGAATGAAGATGTTATCTTGCTTTATCTGAGTGTATTGCAGAAGGTTGGTTAATCACCTTCCACTTTGTATCATTGCTCTATTAATATATTAGATTAGGTATAGTGCTGACTCATTACTATTCATCTTAAAACTGGGCAGAGCAGTGATTCGATGCGAAATGAAGGGCTGAACATATTTCTTCATCTGCTGAGAGATTCAATATCAAATAGAGCTTCATGTGTCCGAGTGGGAATGCTTAGCTTTCTTCTTGACTGGTTTCCTTGTGAAGATAATGAAAGCGTTGTCCTGAAAATTGGGCAGTTAATTCAGGTCACTGGTGGACATAGTGTATCTGGGAAGGAAATTCGCAAAATATTTGCTCTACTTCGAAGTGAAAAAGTTGGGATGCGGCAACAGTACTGCTCACTATTGCTAACCAATATTTCATCAATGCTAAATGAAAAAGGACCGACAGCCTTCTTCAATTTTGATGGATATGATTCGGTAAGTTTGTTGGCATAGCAAACTTTGGTCAACAGTTTCAAATTATAAAAGGTTTAGCATGATAATAGTGCTGCTGATCCATGTGCTTTGATCACAAACTGAAAAATGCTTTTCATTTCTTCCATACCTTGTTTATATATGTAGCAAGAAGTACTACTGCAATTTTTGGCTTTTGAAAATAATATAATTAGTCTCCTGAAGGTCAAATTCTGAACTCCTTTGTATTGCATTTTATGACTGTATGGCCATAGAAGCAATAAAAATAGAGCTCTGATTTTAGCCTTCAGCAGAGTAAAAGGGTCTATTTGAAGTTATTATGCATTGTAAATTCACTTTGTGACATGAAGTACTTCTCATAAGTGAGATAAGTTTCGTATTTGTGGTAATTGCTATAATATCAATATCCTCATTTTTTTCGTGATGCAATTGAGTAACATTTTTCTATATTGTCTCTATCCCAAAAGTATGAAGCTAATGCATCACATAGTTGTCAAAAGCGTGCGCCTCACGCGCCTAGGCATATTTATTTGGCTGATGCATATTTATTTTATTCATCTTAAAGTAACTTTTGTTTTTCTTGCAGGGAATAATAATTAACACGCCAGTGCAGTGGCCTCTCTATAGGGGATTTTCTTTTTCTTGTTGGCTTCGAGTGGAAAGCTTTCCCACAAGCGGAACAATGGGTCTCTTTAGTTTCCTTTCAGAAAGTAGAAAAGGATGTTTGGCTGTTCTTGCAAAGGATAGGCTACTTTTTGAGGTAGAATGATATGTTTCTGTTGGAGCAGTTTTTTTTTTNAGGTCACATCTCACTTCCGTTTTTTTTATTTTTATTTTTATTTATTTATTTACTTATTTATTATTTTATTTTATGGATTTTGCTTATAAGTATCTTTGTGTTATTTTCTTCTCATGTAGAGGAAATAATTTTGCTCTTATTTTTATGTTCATTTGATCAGCTATGCCAAAGTCACCGAACCTTTGACCAGTTGCATGATAGGAGCACCAATTTTGCATTCTTATGAAGGAGACGCTGCTTCCTCTACAAGCATAGAATCATATCCATTTTTTGGTCAAATCGGTCCCGTCTATCTTTTTAATGATGCTATCACTTCTGAGCAAGTGCAAGGAATATTTTTTCTAGGACCGAGCTATATGTACTCATTTCTTGATAATGAATTTGCAATTTCTGGTGATAACCTGTTGCCCAGTGGAGTTCTTGATGCCAAAGATGGTCTTGCCTCCAAGATTGTTTTTGGACTTAATGCACAGGTTTTCCTTAAAAGTTCCATGTTAAGAATGCCACCCAAATATTGAAAAGGTTATAACTTAAGGCCACCCATATACTATCATTTGTTGACACCTCAGTAGTTTCGTCATTTGGAAAGTTTTTGGCATCAACAAAACCAATTGATACTTTGGTAGCTTGTAATCGTGTTCTGATATTTAGGTGGCCTTTGTGTAACCGTTTGAATACTTGGGTGGCCTATGTATATGTTATCCCAAATATACATGTCTACAAAAACTAAAAAGCTATACAATTAAAGATATCTGTGTTCTCATTTGCAGGCTAGTAATCGTAGGACATTGTTTAATGTTTCACCTCTGCTCGATCATGCACTTGACAAGAGCCCATTTGAGGCAACTGTAAAAAGTGGGACCCAACTATGTTCTCGCCGCTTGTTGCAACAGATTATCTACTGTGCTGGGGGTGTTTCTGTCTTTTTCCCTCTCTTCACTCGCATTGAACTGTATGAGGATGATAGTCAACAACTTGGATACAATCTGCTTACACCAATAACAAAAGAACGTTTAACTGCTGAAATCATTGAGCTTATTGCTTCTATTTTGGATGAGAACCTGCCTAATCAACAACAGATGCTCAATCTATCTGGATTTTCAGTTCTTGGTTTTTTGTTGCAATCGGTTCCTTCACATCAGCTTAATATGGAAACCTTATCAGCCCTGAAACATATGCTAAATGTTATCTCAAATTGTGGTCGGTAACGTTTCAAAGAATTTTTGAATAATCTGTCTATTTATTACACGTCTCTTATTATACTATGTTTGATGTTTGTCCAGGCTTGGCTGAAGTTCTTGTAAAGGATGCAATCTCACACGTATTTCTCAATCCTTTCATCTGGGTATATGCTGGCTACAAAGTGCAAAGAGAACTTTACATGTTTCTCATTCAGCAATTTGATAACGATCCCAGGCTTCTCAGGAGTCTATGTCGCTTTCCACGTATTCTTGATATAATTCAACAATTTTACTGGGATAACATGACATCTCATTCCAATGCTGGAGGTAAACCTCTGTTGCCTATTACAAATAAAGACTTTGGAGAGAGGCCTAACAAGGAAGAAATACAAAAAATACGCCTGCTTTTGCTAAGTATTTGTGAGATGAGTCTCAGGTATGCCTTTTTTTTTTAGCCATAGTTAATTATCAAGAATCTATGGTCTCTCTTTTCTCTTAAGATCTCGCCTTTTTAGCCCGGATTAGTGGGTCTCATTTCTAAGACTATTTTATCTGAATATTAACTCACCACATCTAATCTTTGGGGTCCCTTGGCAAGTATAATCAAACATGGCTGTATTTTGCAGGGAGCATATTGCAGTGTCAGATATTGAATCCCTTGTATCCTTTTTGGAGACAAGTCAAGACATGGCATGCATTGAAGATGTTTTACACATGATTATCCGAGCTCTTTCTCAAAAATCTTTGCTGGCTTCTTTTCTTGATCAAGTCAATTTAGTTGGTGGCTGTCATCTTTTTATCAATTTGCTTCAAAGGTATGTATTTTTTGTGGTCATAAAAAGAAACTTATTCGTCTACATGGGACATTTTGTAATTCATATCTACTTTAGTCAGTCTTGTGTGACCTTGTTGACACCTGATTTGATCTATCTACACCTCTTTTCATTTATTGAAACACTGATGTATAATCTTATTTCTAGTTTATGACATTGCCATGAAAGGTTGTAAATAGAGCCAGAGCTAATTTATTTTTTGTTTTAGGAACTATGAACCAGTCCGATTGCTCGGCTTGCAGCTCCTGGGAAGACTTTTGGTTGCTGTCCCATCTGAGAAGAAGGGGTCAAACTTTTTTACTTTGGCTATAGGAAGATCAAAGTCTCATCTAGAAGGTCCCAAAAGGGTAGAGTCAAGGTTGCAACCCATTTTTTCTGCCATGTCAGACAGGCTGTTCCGATTTCCTCAGACAGACGTTCTCTGTGCAACCTTTTTTGATGTTCTTCTTGGTGGTGCTAGCCCAAAACAGGTGATATGAAATACAAGATCTTTTCATTTTCAGCTTCCTAAAAATATGTGTCGTTGCATCATTGATGTTTTTAGTGCCGGCAGTTTTCTGTTTCCAGTCAAATATGTATTTGATATACTCATTAAGTCATTATACTCTTATAAAAGGCTCTACTTAGCAGAAGTACTCTTGTGACTGTTATGCAGGTCATACAAAGGCATAATCAGCCAGAGAGGCAAAGGGTCAAAGGCAGCAACTCACAGTTTTTTCTACCTCAAATTTTAGTCCTCATTTTTAAATTTTTGTCTGACTGTGAAGATGTGAATGAAAGAATAAAAATTATGGGAGATCTCCTTGAATTGCTAGACTCAAATGTCTCTAACATTGAGGCATTTATGGTAAGGGGTTTAGTATCAATTTTTTCATAGCCTTATTTATCATAAATTTTTTGATAATCCAAGGATATCTTTTTTTTTTTTTTTTTTTTTTTTTTTTTTTTTTTTTTTTTTTTTTTTTTTGCTTCTAGGAAAATGGATGGAATGGGTGGTTAGTTGCTTCCTCGAAACTTGATGTGTTGAAAACTTACAAAATGCCATCACAAGTTCACAATGAAAGGGACTTAGTTGAGCAAGATTATGTGAGGAACTTATTTTCTGTAGTTCTTTGTCACTATGTACAGTCAGTAAAAGGTGGATGGCAACAGTTGGAAGAAACTGTGAATTTTCTCCTCATTCAGTATCAACATGTACGTTCATCCTTTTCCTTGTCCTATTTTTATTTTTATATATATTTATTATTTTTTTCCTCACTTATGGGTTTGTGTGAACAATTTGTTACTTTTGTACAGGGTGGCAAATCATATCAGTATCTGCTTCGTGATATATATGAGGACTTGATAACGCGGCTAGTAGACTTGTCATCTAAAGAAAGTATTCTTTCCTTGCAACCATGTCGTGACAACACATTTTATCTTCTGAAACTAATTGATGAAATGCTGGTTTCTGAACTCGATAACAAGCTTCCGGTATGTTGTTTTCCCTGCAGTCCTTCAGTTAACTAGATTACTGTGGTAGGTTAGACGTTCATGCTAAAATGAATGCCTTATACAGTTTGAGGTGTCCTTTTGTACCTTTGTTATTTTGCTCATAGAGATCCAAGCTAGATAACAACTTACATTTCCAAAAACAGTGTGATTGCTAAAATGTAAATAATCAACTACAAATGCTCATATTTGCTTTACTGAAATGTTCTTTTTATCATCACAATGCAAAAGGTTTTCAAAATTGAAGCCTGCCACTACTGACAGTGGCGTGCAATAGTTTGATTCAGTTCAGAGGCAAGTGATATGTTATTAAACCTACTTTGTTTTGTATTGCGTTTTACAGTTTCCAGCATGTGGCTATGATTTCTCTCCTGAACGTATCGAGTTGGAAAATGATAAAGATCTTGTCTCTTCTTTGTACGAGGCCCTTCAGGGAGAGAATCATGATCATATCTCAAGGTATTGCTAATTTATTTTTTGTTGACTAATTAATGGCTACTCCGTCTTAGCCCCAGTAGAGATACCTATTACTATTATTGATCTTATGTAGTTTCTACCAGGAAGAGATAGTGATATGTATGGTCTATCCTATTTGGCACTGAGAATACTTGATTGCATACGATTGGATTCCTTGTGCCTGTGGGGGAAAATGCAACTGATTTAAGTCTCTTTTTAGGATTTTTTGTGATGCATGTCTCACTGTCCTTTGTTCTTATCTTGTCTTATTGCCTGAATCTGCTGTTTTATTTTAACCGATGCTGATTGCCCTAATATGAATGTGTGTTTCCATGTTGGTACATTTAAATGATTAAGTGCTTTTCTTCTAGGGATCCAAAGGTTGACATGCAGCCTAGCCACCAAGAAGTTGAAAAGACAGATGAATCATGGTGGAATCTTTATGACAAATTATGGGTCGTCACTAGTGAGATTCACGGGAAAGGGCCAAGCAGTTTTTTACAGAAATCATCATCTACCGTAGGCCCATCTTTTGGCCAAAGAGCACGTGGTTTGGTCGAGTCACTGAATATTCCAGCCGCAGAAATGGCTGCAGTTGTTGTATCAGGAGGAATCAGCAATGCACTTGGTGGAAAACCAAACAAAGTAATTGATAAAGCTATCCTGCTAAGGTCTGAAAAATGCTCAAGAATTGCTTTTCGACTTATGATTGTATATTTATGCAAGTCCTCTCTTGAAAGAGCGTCACGGTGTGTCCAACAGTTCATTCCCATACTGCCTTGTCTCCTGACTTCTGACGATGAGCAAAGCAAAAGTAGACTACAACTTTTTATCTGGTATTGTCTTCTTTTATCTTTGAAGTTTCTTTATGGCAACTGATGTTACATTATCAGTTTATTGGTGGCAATTTTAATTCATTTACTTACAAATGGCTCAATGTGGGTTGCATGTCACCTTAAACAAGGGAAAATAGGAAGTTTAGTTAAAAGGGGAACATGTCAAATGGGTCGAAGGGGTAAAACAGATTGGAAGTCTCCCATAGTCTATTTTGGATCCATACAACCTCCTAAATCTTTTTATTCATAGGTGTAGATTATTATTTAATAATATTAATTCAAATCACGAATAACTCACAGTATATATTAAAGAAATGGACAAAAAGTGTTTGTGAGTTAACCTTAAACGTCCTGTTTTGATTGATGCTAAAAGGTGATCTGTTTTGACCCGTTTTCCAACCACCAGCCCACCCTCTTTCGTGCATCTTATTTATCAGTGTCATCACTAAATAAGCTTTCTACATAGGGCGTTGCTTGCAGTCAGATCCCAGTTTGGGATGTTCGATGATGGTGCTCGTTTTCATGTCATCGCACATTTAATCCGTGAAGCAGTTGACTGTGGAAAGCTGATGTTGGCAACAAGCATCAGTGGAAGAGATGATACATCAGATACAGGAAGCATCTCTAAGGAAGCAGGGACAATTCAGAATCTAATACAAAAGGATCGTGTCCTTGCTGCGGTGTGTTTTGCTGTTACTTTCATTTTATGTTAACAAGGAAGCAGCATTTCAATGTGAATTTGAAATCTAATACAATCGCGTTACATCTTATTTATGGTTCAGGTCTCCGATGAGGTTAGATATCTAAGACATGCAACTATAGAGCGAAAAAGACAGTTGGACGAGTTCCCTGTTAGGATGGATGAGAATATGTCCTTTGATTTAAACCAGTGGAGAACTTTTGAAGATGAAATACGCAGTAGCTTGAATACAATTCTTACCGCAGATGATAGCAGAAGAGCTTCCTTTCAGCTTGCTCGTGATGAGGAGCAGCAAGTGACTGCCGTAAGCTTTCCCCTTTATATACCATCCCTGCTGCCTCGCAGAGGAGGCAAATTCCTAATTTATATCAAACACGTCTAAATGTGTAAACCTCAAAATTAAGATAAAATGGAAATGAGTCGAATGGGTCAAATAAACATAACTCACACAAAGTGTATTGAAAATACATATAAGAGAAGCCCAATGACAACTTTTTTCAGACTATACTATATTAAAATGCTAGATTATCATTATATGGGATATTGTATGAGGAGGCTAACGCTTAAAAGTACGTTATATGTCACCAATGTGTTTATATCCAGTTACAAAATGCCTATGAAAAAAAAAATCTTCAACTTTTTGAGTCCGTCAAAGGCATCTAAGTTGTTTTCTTTTTTAGTTTATAGGTTATGTATTTCATTTATCTTCTTCTGCTGTGTCTTTTTTTTCTTCTTCCTTTTTTTTCCACACAGTTACTCTCATCTCGATCATTCTGCTTCCCTCCAACTGCTCTCATCTTCCCCCATCTTCTCTTCTCTCATCTTCATACAATCACCACGTCACAATCATCACCAAGTCACAATCATCCATATCATTCCGATCATCTCGATCATTCCGATCTTCACCTCGTCATAATCATCACGTCACAATCATCACGTAATCGGTAATGGCTTCTTTTTATTCAAATATGTTGGTGATCATTAGTTTCCAGTTNCACTCTGATTGATGAAAGAGGTCCATGGTCAGCTAATCCTTTCCCCAACGATATTGTTACACACTGGAAACTTGACAAGACAGAGGACACGTGGCGCCGTAGACAAAAGTTAAGGAAAAATTATCATTTTGATCGAAAGCTTTGTCATCCTTCGTCCACTCTTCCAACCACTGGGGCAATTCCTTCTGTAACTGAAACAAAATCAGGATTTGCAGCTCATATTCCACAGCAAATGAAACAGTTTTTGCTAAAAGGAATTCGAAGGATAACAGATGAAAGTTTCTTAGACTCTGTTGAATTCGATGCTGAGAGTAGTGAGCTGAAGGCCTCTGACAGTGAAGATCTATCAGAGAGACAGATCTCTGAGGGTTCAAAAGCTGACATTGATATGAAGGAATTGCATGAACGGAAAGATCATTCCTCTACCTCTACCTCTACCTCTACCTCCGTAGAATCAGAAGATAGTGAGGTATGTTAAAACTCAGGACAAACGGTATACCGGGTCCAGTTCCAGTTATATCATTTGGCATGTCTGTACATTCATTTTTTTTCAATCAACTTTCAGGTCCTCATGTCTCTTCCATGTGTACTTGTCACCCCTAAAAGAAAACTAGCTGGGCGTTTGGCTGTCATGAAGAAGGTCTTGCATTTTTTTGGCGAGTTCTTGGTTGAAGGCACAGGGGGGTCATCTGTTTTTAGAAATATTCAAGCATCTGGCAGTTTTGAATCTAACAAAACTGATAACTTAGGGATACAGAAGCAAAAGTTTATCAAATGGCCAGTTGATCTAGTTTCAACATCGGATGGAGAGGCCTCTGATGACATAAATGCAGCTCTGGGTAATCTTCTTCAGAAGCAATCAGAAAACATTAAGCGCCATAGAAGATGGGAACTTAGCAAGGTAATTGTTAGTTTTCTTTAAGTTTATATGTTTAAACAATAAGTTTAAGTTCCTTTATTTAAACTCTAGCTAAATGACAGACTAATATATAATAGATGGATCATTTTAATCTTGCTAAAAATGAAATGTTCTGTGTTAAACTGGTTGTTTGTGAACCAGGTTTTTTTATTTAAGTTTTTACTAATTTATGACTAGACGTTACCAAAGAAAGGCAACATATATTGAGGGAACTAAAACAAGTACAAGATACACAAAAATGGCAACCCACCTTCTTAACAAGATACTACTCTGTATTACTTTTCTGTTTTGTTGCGTCATAATTATTGTATTAGTTTAGTACCTAAACTTAAGTCGAAATTATAACTAGTTGAGTAAGATGGCCATTATAATTTTTTTAGGTTTTTTATTGTTCTGAAGTCTGAAAACTCTTATATATTGCTCTGATAACTAGATAAAGGCTGTCCACTGGACTCGCTATTTGCTCAGATACACTGCTATAGAGGTTTACTTTAATGATTCAGCTGCCCCAGTATTTCTAAATTTTGCATCAAATAAAGAAGCCAAAGATGTTGGAAGCTTGATAGTAGCCACTAGAAATGAATTGGTTTTCCCGAAGGGGTATAGAGACAAGGCTGGTGTTATTTCTTTTGTTGATAGACGTGTTTCAATGGAGCTTGCTGAAACTGCGAAAGAGAGTTGGAGAAGAAGAGACATTACAAACTTTGAATATCTCATGATTCTCAATACACTTGCTGGCCGATCATATAATGACTTAACTCAGTACCCTGTATTTCCTTGGGTACTGGCAGATTACTCGTCTGAAGTTCTTGATTTCAACAAATCATCTACTTTTCGCGATCTTTCAAAGCCTGTTGGTGCACTTGATCAAAAACGGTTTGAGGTTATTTAATTGAACCTTTCTATGTAAATGTCAGATTTAAAATTCTTCTAATCAACAACTTAAATTTGCTAAGGGAACTAGTTTTTGTATCGCTGCAGGTTTTTGAAGATCGATACCGCAACTTCTCTGACCCTGATATCCCCAGGTTATTTAAGTGATCTTGAAGGACCTAAATCATTTTTTTTTTTTTTTTTTTTTTTGATAGAATAGATTAAATAACATGGATACTCTTTTGGCAGTTTCTATTATGGATCTCACTACTCAAGCATGGGTATCGTGTTATATTATCTCCTTAGGTTAGAGCCATTTACAGGCCTGCATCGTACACTACAGGTACGTTATCAATTGTATGTATGCTAGTTTTTTGTGTTACTAACTTTCTACATTCACAACTGTTTCTGCATAAAATCCTATAAACTGGATCCAAGTAATTAATTGTTTTTTACGTGTTATTCTTTTATAGGGTGGTAAATTTGATCATGCAGACCGCCTTTTTCAAAGCATGGAGAGCACATATCGGAACTGCCTTTCAAATACAAGTGATGTGAAGGAGCTAGTTCCTGAATTCTTTTACATGCCAGAATTCCTTGTTAACTCAAACTCCTATCATCTTGGAGTGAAACAAGATGGTGAACCTTTGAATGATGTTGGCCTCCCTCCTTGGGCCAAGGTACATATATATCTCAAGAATGCACCTTAGATTTTTAGAAGTTGCCTTAGCTGAAAGCATGCGGTACTTGACTGCAAGCATAAAACCAGCAATTAGTTTAGTGCTTATCCTAACAACGAAATTCTTCTTGCCTTTATAATCATATGAACAAATGAGGAGGATCAACACAACAACTATCCTGTTAGTTATTAATATATAGACAACTATCTTGCTGGTTGATTGATATTTTTTTTGGATATGTGGTTGTTTAACAGACTCGTGAGAGTCACGAGTCGCTGCTAGTCACACATCAATCACGAGTCACCAAGGAGTCAAGTGTGGTTTCAAGTCATCTTGTGAGTCGCCATTTTTCCACGTGTCACATTCCACAATGATTGGCATGCCTAATTAGTATGCCAAATTATATTTTTAAATAGGGGAATAGGACACGTGGAAAAATCAATGGTTGTCACGAGGAGTGAGAAGAAGAGCATGTCATGTATCACGCATTAAATTAATTAGGCTCAAAATTAGGCCTGCCAGTCACTTTCTTTTGGATAATATGTTCTATGAGTGAATCTAACTTTTTATGAAATGATAACTGGTTCTATTTTTATCCACAATCCTGTTGCATTTGTAGTTTGAGTGTATATTATCTCTACACAGATCATCGTAATGACTATAACTAGTCTAATAACCTTTTTATTTTTTCTAGTCTTATTGGCTGGTAATATAATTCTCAGTTTCATTTGTTATTTTGTCCCAGGGCTCTCCTGAAGAATTCATAAGTATAAACAGAGAAGCCTTAGAAAGTGAATATGTTAGTTCAAATCTTCACCACTGGATTGATTTGGTTTTTGGTTACAAGCAACGTGGAAAACCAGCAGTGGAGGTTACAACACTACTTTTTAACTTTGAGCAATAAGTTTGGTTCAGATTTCATTTTAGTGACCTTTTGGAAACCTTTTTCTTTACAGGCAGCAAATATCTTCTATTACTTAACTTATGAAGGCGCTGTTGATCTGGAGACAATGGAAGATGAATTGCAAAGGTCGGCCATTGAAGACCAGATTGCTAACTTTGGCCAGACACCAATTCAGTTATTCCGGAAGAAGCACCCTAGGCGGGGCCCACCAATTCCAATTGCCCACCCTTTACGATTTGCTCCATCTTCTATTAATCTGACTTCAATTGTTCCCAGTGCAAGTGCACTACCTTCAGCTGTGCTGTATGTCGGTATATCGGATTCAAATGTTGTCCTTGTGAATCAGGGACTCACTATGTCAATTAAGATGTGGCTGACCACTCAAATGCAATCTGGTGGCAACTTCACCTTTTCTAGCTCACAGGTTCGTTAATTGGTCTATAATAGCATGCAGAGGTGGCAAAATGGGCAGATTGTGTAACATGTCAAAGTAGGTTCAGGTCAAAATGAGTAATTTTTGGTATAGCACATGTTGGATTGACCTGAACCACTTTTTGCCCAAAACGGTTATGTTATTAATAAACAGTTAGTGTACCAAATATGATAAAATAATTTGTAATTTAATTTTTTCAGTTAAGTAATTTGGGAGGTTTCATACATTTGAGGGTACACATTTTTTGAATAATCTAATTTACCCATTTCCTACTTGAACTTTTAAAAACTTTGTTGTATTGTATCAAGATAGATATCGATTACAATAAGATGGCAGGCAAACGAGCAACAAGCTGCGCCGCAACCCCCTTTTGGATGGCAAAACCATTTCCTACTTAGCTGATTTTACTTATGTGACCCGTCAGATATAAAGTATAACCTGAATCAGACCATTATTGAAATTTCCACCTTTAAATCTGTAATATATAATTATGTATCCTGCAAATCACTATAATATTCATAATCTTCATATTTTAGCAGGATCCGTACTTTGCTATTGGTGCGGATGTGCTTTCTGCTCGCAGAATTGGTAGTCCTTTAGCTGAAAATATTGAACTTGGAGCACAATGCTTTACCACAATGCAGACACCATCTGGAAATTTTCTGGTTTCATGCGGCAACTGGGAAAATAGTTTTCAGCTCATATCCATGAATGATGGAAGATTAGTGCAGAGTGTCCGACAGCATAAAGATGTGGTCAGCTGTGTTTACGGTATATCTTTCTGCCCATGTAAACTCTAATCCTGATATTGTAGTAGAGTATCCCCGTGACTGATTTTGGATTGGCAAAAAATGTTTTTCATCTTTCTGAAATCAGATAGTCTTGAGGGGGAAGTTTTAATGCATATATTTGAATATTCATCAATTTAGGATTTATTTTATTGCTAGCGGGTCTGATTGGTAAAATTATAAAATGTAAGTAAAATTAATAAATTGGTGCTAGCGAGTCGAGCGATTTCAAAAGTCACCAAAAGTATACTCATAATCTCTTACAGTTACGACAAATTGGGTATTTCAGGCTTAAACAAGCCTTATACGGGATTGTTTGGACCAGTCTCGAGCCCAGGCCCATTTATGCACCTATAGATTAGCTGTTTGAGTATTTGTGGTCATACCTTGGTCCGGGACAACAATTGATGCGTTCCTTTTCTATTCAATTTAGAAAATGTATTAAACGATATTATGTGCTTTCATGTACAGTTACATCAGATGGGAGCACGCTTGCTACTGGTAGCCATGATACAACAGTTATGATTTGGGAGGTTCTGCGTACAAAAACCCCAGAAAAAAGAGCACGTCACCTACCAACAGAGTTTCACCATAAAGACTGTGTCATCGCAGACACTCCTTACCACATATTATGTGGACATGATGACATAATCACTTGTTTATACGCGAGTGTAGAGCTTGATTTAGTTATAAGCGGATCAAAAGACGGGACTTGTGTTTTCCACACTTTACAAAAGGGTAGATATTTAAGGTCTCTGCAACATCCATCTTTGCAAATCACTATAATATTCATTATCTTCATATTTTAGCAGGATCCGTACTTTGCTATTGGTGCGGATGTGCTTTCTGCTCGCAGAATTGGTAGTCCTTTAGCTGAAAATATTGAACTTGGAGCACAATGCTTTACCACAATGCAGACACCATCTGGAAATTTTCTGGTTTCATGCGGCAACTGGGAAAATAGTTTTCAGCTCATATCCATGAATGATGGAAGATTAGTGCAGAGTGTCCGACAGCATAAAGATGTGGTCAGCTGTGTTTACGGTATATCTTTCTGCCCATGTAAACTCTAATCCTGATATTGTAGTAGAGTATCCCCATGATTGATTTTGGATTGGCAAAAAATGTTTTTCATCTTTCTGAAATCAGATAGTCTTGAGGGGGAAGTTTTAATGCATATATTTTAATATTCATCAATTTAGGATTTATTTTATTGCTAGCGGGTCTGATTGGTAAAATTATAAAATGTAAGTAAAATTAATAAATTGTTGCTAGCGAGTCGAGCGATTTCAAAAGCCACCAAAAGTATACTCATAATCTCTTTACATTTGCGTTTTCCTGTAAATCGAAAATGTGGTGGTTGTTTGGTCTTAAGGACCAGGCTTAAATTGCTATTATGACTGATTTTGGGCTTAACCCTACTCAGGAAAGAACAGTTACGAGAAATTGGGTATTTCAGGCTTAAACAAGCCTTATACGGGATTGTTTGGACCAGTCTCGAGCCCAGGCCCATTTATGCACCTATAGCTGTTTGAGTATTTGTGGTCATACCTTGGTCTGGGACAACAATTGATGCTTTCCTTTTCTATTCAATTTAGAAAATGTATTAAACGATATTATGTGCTTTCATGTACAGTTACATCAGATGGGAGCACGCTTGCTACTGGTAGCCATGATACAACAGTTATGATTTGGGAGGTTCTGCGTACAAAAACCCCAGAAAAAAGAGCACGTCACCTACCAACAGAGTTTCACCATAAAGACTGTGTCATCGCAGACACTCCTTACCACATATTATGTGGACATGATGACATAATCACTTGTTTATACGCGAGTGTAGAGCTTGATTTAGTTATAAGCGGATCAAAAGACGGGACTTGTGTTTTCCACACTTTACAAAAGGGTAGATATTTAAGGTCTCTGCAACATCCATCGGGATGCCAGCTGTCAAAATTGGTTGCATCTCGACATGGAAAGATTGTACTCTATGCTGATGACGATCTCTGTTTACACCTCTATTCTATAAACGGGAAACATCTTAATTCTTGTGAATCGAGTGGGCGTTTAAACTGTATTGAGTTGAGTAGCTGTGGTGAATTCTTGGTTTGTGCAGGAGATCAAGGACAGATTGTTGTAAGGTCTATGAAATCGTTAGAGATTATAGGAAGGTATAGTGGTGTTGGGAAGATTATAACTTCACTAACCGTGACTCAAGAGGAATGTGTGTTGGCTGGGACAAAAGATGGGAGTCTCCTTGTGTATTCCATTGAAAATCCTCAACTTCGTAGAATTAGTGGGTCCCGAAGCATGAAATCAAAAGCTACTGGGACGTGATGATATATGCTTGCTGGTTGATAGTGATGATAACTTCATTCAGGTATGTTTACTGGCATTGTGCTGTTTCCTGGGGTTGGGTTAACAGGCCAAAATAGGTCAGTTTTAATATGTGGGACAGGTTGGGTTGGCCTAAAGAGTTTGTTGGTCCATTTCTTCAGTTTTTTGTTAGAAGTTTAAGCATTAAATATGATTACAAGAACGACAGTATTATGATAATAAAATAGATCTTTGTTGGCCCTCTTGACCCATATTGTTTTAGCTAACTTTTGACCCATTCGGACNCTAGCGAGTCGAGCGATTTCAAAAGTCACCAAAAGTATACTCATAATCTCTTACAGTTACGACAAATTGGGTATTTCAGGCTTAAACAAGCCTTATACGGGATTGTTTGGACCAGTCTCGAGCCCAGGCCCATTTATGCACCTATAGATTAGCTGTTTGAGTATTTGTGGTCATACCTTGGTCCGGGACAACAATTGATGCGTTCCTTTTCTATTCAATTTAGAAAATGTATTAAACGATATTATGTGCTTTCATGTACAGTTACATCAGATGGGAGCACGCTTGCTACTGGTAGCCATGATACAACAGTTATGATTTGGGAGGTTCTGCGTACAAAAACCCCAGAAAAAAGAGCACGTCACCTACCAACAGAGTTTCACCATAAAGACTGTGTCATCGCAGACACTCCTTACCACATATTATGTGGACATGATGACATAATCACTTGTTTATACGCGAGTGTAGAGCTTGATTTAGTTATAAGCGGATCAAAAGACGGGACTTGTGTTTTCCACACTTTACAAAAGGGTAGATATTTAAGGTCTCTGCAACATCCATCAGGATGCCAGCTGTCAAAATTGGTTGCATCTCGACATGGAAAGATTGTACTCTATGCTGATGATGATCTCTGTTTACACCTCTATTCTATAAATGGGAAACATCTTAATTCTTGTGAATCAAGTGGGCGTTTAAACTGTATTGAGTTGAGTAGCTGTGGTGAGTTCTTGGTTTGTGCAGGAGACCAAGGACAGATTGTTGTAAGGTCTATGAAATCGTTAGAGATTATAGGAAGGTATAGTGGTGTTGGGAAGATTATAACTTCACTAACCGTGACTCAAGAGGAATGTGTGTTGGCTGGGACAAAAGATGGGAGTCTCCTTGTGTATTCCATTGAAAATCCTCAACTTCGTAGAATTAGTGGGTCCCGAAGCATGAAATCAAAAGCTACTGGGACGTGATGATATATGCTTGCTGGTTGATAGTGATGATAACTTCGTTCAGGTATGTTTACTGGCATTGTGCTGTTTCCTGGGGTTGGGTTAACAGGCCAAATTAGGTCAGTTTTAATATGCGGGACAGGTTGGGTTGGCCTAAAGAGTTTGTTGGTCCATTTCTTCAGTTTTTTGTTAGAAGTTTAAGCATTAAATATGATTACAAGAACGACAGTATTATGATAATAAAATAGATCTTTGTTGGCCCTCTTGACCCATATTGTTTTAGCTAACTTTTGACCCATTCGGACCACTTAACCCAATGGGTTGAGATAACCACCTCTAGTTTTCATCATTATTTAATCACCTTTGATCTTGACTTTCCATGAATGTTATTGGTTTCATTTGTGTGATTGTCCTTCTACCTTTGTGAGCTATTTAGATGTAGTACTAGTGATCTTTGACTAGGTACATCATTAAGGAAAAGATTGTTTGATTTTCAACGGAACATCCAAATTCCGTTTTATATATATGGATACTGAATAGACGAATCTTGTTAATTTAAATTAGTACCATAAACTTTTTATGAAATTGGTGATTATCGACAACTTCTCCACAAAAAGGAAAATTTTTACAATATTTTTGGAAACATTCGAATAGAAATTTCTAGGGAATTTGTTTGTTGATAAATTTGATGCTTGTCAAAGTGCTAAAAAATGTTTTGTATTTTTCACTGCAGGATATCATGCCAGGGGGTTCGTATAACATACCAAAGATGTTCAACCAACACACACTTGCTGTATTCAACATTGTATTTGTCCCCTTTGATACCTGAAGGACGGTGAAATGTGGCCTAACGATACAGTTTCCATGTGATTGAAATCGACACATTCTAACACACAAATACATGTACATTATGTACTATTAAAGTTAGATCGTGGCATGTATTACTACTGATCATAAATGTAATCATAGATATATTAATCCCCTTGTCAACTCTCAACATTGTACATATGGGATCAACTAACTCCTTTCTTCTAGTAAATCATGAGCCTATTTTTTCGGGGTTTATAAGATATATTTCTGAAAGTTTCATCCATATGTTTGATAACTGCTTCCGGTCACATACAAAATAAACGTAAAATTTTCTTTTGTTTGGCCATTCAAAACTAAATTAAAGTAGGTAAAAGAAAAACCAAACATGCATGTTTTCATGACTATACTTGATAAATGTCAAACTTGAAGCATTAGTTCATTGAGCACTCGTGCTTGAGTCAATAGACCCACGTTCAAGTCTCATCCTTGGCATTTGCTTCACATAGGCACCCACCTCCGCAAAAGCTATGGACACACCGGAGATACTTTGTGGAATAAGATCTCAGGGTCCGAGTCTTGGGTTGTGCTCATTGCCGGAGGTATTCCTTGTGGGTGGACAATGGCTGGTGCCAAAAGGCACCCGGGGTCAGGGTGTTCCCGCCAATCTACACCTTTTTGTGGATAAATGTCAAACTAAAAGAGTAGTAGAAGCAACTTTTGGTTTCGGTGCTTCTTTAGCCTCTCAACAATTTAAGTTCTTGATTTTCGACTTAATTGATGCAACATATTGTCCCAAACTTCACGAGCTCGATTTTAGTTTTACCAACTCTTCAAAGAAAGACATATCCATGCAAAGAGTGATATAGAGCATGTGGTTAATAATAGAGCTAAAATCAACAATCACCATGGAAGAAACATTTATAATATATCTAGAAACCCCAATTTAATGGCTCAAAACTGAAAAACTAATAGGTAGTCGGTTTACAATACTTGAACGACAAGTATACAATCCCTAACTAATAGAATATTCTAGATAAACATAATATTCTCTAAAACAAATCTTCGGTCTTTATCTTTAAACAAGCAGTACTTTGACTTAGTCAACGAGCAGCACCTTGATCAACAGCAGTACTTTGGACAATAGTACTTTGATTGTTCCAGCAGTACTTTAACTTTATAACCCAACACTACCCATAAATTAAAGTCATCAAGTTTTCTTAAACTACATACATTGAATCAGTCATTAATTTACCTTCAGCTACCTACAATTTCCTCTTATTTAAATACCTCCTAATATCCAATCTCAAATCAATTCATACACTCTAATGCAAATAGAAAAATACACACATATGATTATCAGGAAAATATATTGTACAAAAAAGTAGAAAATGGTTGTGGAAAATGGCGTTAGATCTACTTTATATCGTGTTTTCAAGGTTTGAACCTACCTGGTTATATTTCCACTATGTCTCTTGCAATATATTTCACAACAACCTCGTTAGTGGCATGAACAAAATAATACATGCATAAACTCTTATTTTTCATAATTGGATTGCTTGAATATAAAGATCCAATTCATGAATTTCGGGTGGTTGATGTGCCAAGGTGATTAAATTGCTACGTTTTCTTTGTTATTACGGTAAAATGTTGTTAGGATTTAGAAAATCCATAAGGAAGAGCCGGTCACCTGAGTATAGTCTAGTAGAAGTTAGCTCGTAGACTTAACTGTTATTTTATAGATGGTTAGTACATGTGGAGGACGGACAGGTCTTTCCCATTTCCATACCATCCACAGCCCTTAGGGGGGTTTACTTGTTCTTATGCTTCTCACACTAACGAAGGCATTTTTTGGCTTTATCACCGTTTCTTATTCTAATTGATATTCATGATATATTTGTTCAGCTTATATTTTCTCTTCACGCTATGGTCACATTAAACTATCCGACTTATATTTCATACTGATTGTGATCATCTCTTGCTTGTTAAGCTATCGACATACGATCTTCGTTAACTTTTGAATATGAAGAGTTATGCATAGATATAATCCTATAAATTATTCATGCCACTAACGACATCCTGTGTTTTTTAATGGTTCAAGGGTTGTATGTGTTTGTAACTATTATTGCGAGAAGTGTGGATCATGTGGAGCCATCTGGTATCCATGGTTATTGGATGATCATATGTGGTTTGTGTTTCAGTGTATTTAAGTTGGAAGTTTCTAACGCGCTGTATTTTTCTTGAACCCATATTTCCATACTTTGTTTTGGATCTTGTTTTGTGTTATTTTTCGTATTGTCTGATAAATGTGCTTGATATAATCGTAGTTTATTGTAGTGTGTATTCTTGTCAATTAGATGTGTGATTAGTTTGTTGTGTTGATTTGGATAGGTAATTAGAGGATATGCGATAATTTAAAATTAATGAGGTATAGTTGTTGTTTGGTGATCGATGAATGGTAGTAATAGTTGTTAATTGACTAGGATTTATCTGTTTACAATTGTACTGAGTATTTTGGAAACATTTGTTGACGGAATGTTTGATTGACCGTGTATTAGTTGCTGGTTTATGATTAGGTATTAAGATATGGTTTGTGATAGACCAGAGATATTTAGATTGGACGGTCTAGTAGGAGTGTTATCTGTGTTTGTCGCGACTATGATTAGAGTGTGGCTGCTCGTTGCATATAGTTATGCGTGATTGGTATGTTGTTAGACGTTTGAATTATAATGAGTTAGGATTCTAGGTTTAGAGCAAATATATATGTCGAGCCCCTTAAACTATTCTTAAGCACGTATATTCTACTTCGTGTTATATGGAGAAGCGAGTAACTAGTCAGAATAGCGCATAACTTGTCGTTCATGATAGTTTTTGAGCTTTTACGCAATAATCGGATCGCGTAAACGATTTTCTCGAGTGTTTCAGCTTTTCAGTTTTGAGCCATTAAATGGTGTTTACTAGAACTATAAATTTTTTAATTAGTTTTTTTGATTCTTTATATGGTTGATGTATGATATCTTTAGTGATCATTTATTATCATTTTACATAGGCTCTATAACTACATATCTTTGCATGTTGTGATGTATCTCTTTGAACGGAGTGTATGGTAATAACCTATCATAAATCTGTTGTCGTGATAAGTTTAGAGGGCAAGCACATATGTTGCGAAGTCAATTAGTCGAAAATACCAAAGACTATATAATTGATGATGAGGTTTAAAGTACATTGTCAACGAACTCGGTAAGTGCTAGCTGTAACTACCCTTTTATGTTAGTGACATATTTTTATTCTCCACTAAATAGTCTGTAATAGGCGGTTGGCTTTCTTGGGAAACCACTGTTTTGGGATGCACTTTTGTGCACTATATAGCTATTGTTCTATCTATGTCCTCCGTATCGATGAGCACTATACAGCATGCCCTTTGGAACGCCTGCGTTTCATTTCATTTCCATCTAAAATGGTGATCTCGGTAGCTGATCTCGCGTTTGCGGATAGAGGTGTGTTGTCAGCGTAAATGTGATATAAGTTTAGATTATTGTCTAAGAGATGAGACTTGAGGCTGGTGGGTGTCGTATGATGGTCGAGCATATCCGTGGGCTGTGCCGATGTAGTCATTATGCTGTCAAGTGTGAGATCTGAGTAAGGCTATGAGTCTTGGAGCAGAGAGCGTGCAATATGGTTGGTTATTTGACTTTATTGTCCTACTGTATAATTATTATGGTGACAAATCGCTTTGAAGGGCCAAAGGCCTATAAAGAAAGTAAGTATAAGTTATATTCGTATACTATGTACCCTTTTAGCGGATTTTTACAATTGATTTAGATTAGTTAGTTTTTGTTGTTTATGGTTCAAGGCTTGGCGTTATTATATAAAATTTAGTGTTAAGAGTCTTTGTAGGGGCATACTACTAAAATGTTTTAAGAAATTTAATCATATAGTAGTTTCAAGCTAAAAACAGAAAGAATAATGTTGATGTAATTTGGGCCTCGAAAAATTCGTTTCGCGATTCATTGTAAAAGCTCAAAATATTCAGGCTATTGCGTTCGTTTTGACTGGTACTTCGCTTAAAACGAAGTTACGGTTCAAAAGTTAAGGCCGTTTTAAGTTTTGGCGTTAAAAGTCAATTTTGGTCAAACTGCAATTAATCAAGCCGCAACTAGTCAAACCGCAACTAGTCAAATCGCAAATAATCAAATCGCAATAAACCCCAAACCCTAAACCCTAAACCTTAAACCTCAAATCGCAATAATGAAGTATACCCCGAATGTCAAATCGCAATGAAGAAATACTTCAAAAACACATACGAATTGACCCAAACCAATCAATAAACTTATGATACTAGCTAACCAAAAAACAAAACTAAGCTCATATGACAATCACACTCATGAATGTACACCATATCACAATACAAACCACAAACTAGATCAAACAAGGGTATTTGTTCAAAAAACTATTCGAACTATAAACAAAACACAAAACCAATCCTAAAAAACCGAGCACACACATTCCCAAAGATCAAACTTAGGCTCTTGATACCAATTGTAAGAGATTGGTTAATTTTTTTTGTGGAGGACGGACAGGTCTTTACCCATTATACACCCGATCCACAGCCCATAGGAGGGCGTTTATTTGTAACTATATAAGTCTTCTCCCACCAAAGGAGAAATTTGGAGCTTTCACTTCTCTTAATCTAATGTTTCATTTTTCTGTTCACTTTCTCTCTCTAGGAAAGCCTCCTAACTTCTTTCTCTCTCTAAACTCTCTTGTTAATTCGAACCATACAGATTGTTCTTTATTTGATATAATAACCAAAAAAATTAACCAATCTCTTACAATTGGTATCAAGAGCCTAAGTTTGATCTTTGGGAATGTGTGTGCTCGGTTTTTTAGGATTGGTTTTGTGTTTTGTTTATAGTTCGAATAGTTTTTTGAACAAATACCATTGTTTGATCTAGTTTGTGGTTTGTATTGTGATATGGTTGTACATTCATGAGTGTGATTGTCATATGAGCTTAGTTTTGTGTTTGGTTAGCTAGTATCATAAGTTTATTGATTGGTTTGGGTCAATTCGTATGTGTTTTTGAAGATTTCTTCATTGCGATTTGACATTCGGGGTATACTTCATTATTGCGATTTGAGGTTTAAGGTTTAGGGTTTAGGGTTTGGGGTTTATTGCGATTTGATTATTTGCGATTTGACTAGTTGCGGTTTGACTAGTTGCGGCTTGATTAATTGCAGTTTGACCAAAATTGACTTTTAACGCCAAAACTTAAAACAGCCTAAACTTTTGAACCGTAACTTCGTTTTAAGCGAAGTACCAGTCAAAACGAACGCAATAGCCTGAATATTTTGAGCTTTTACAATGAATCGCGAAACGAATTTTTCGAGGCCCATATTACATCAACATTATTCTTTCTGATTTTAGCTTGAAACTACTATATGATTAAATTTCTTAAAACATTTTGGTAGTATGCACCTACAAAGACTCTTAACACTAAATTTTATATAATAACGCCAAGCCTTGAACCATAAACAACAAAAACTAACTAATCTAAATCAATTGTAAAAATCCGCTAAAAGGGTACATAGTATTATTTTCACTATACCCTTAAAGCGGATTTTTACCATATTTAGAAATTTATTATATTTTTTGTGAAATTCTGATTCCGTGAGTTCTTATTAACATTCTAAATGA
>LBNU01005722.1:182537-198711 GCA_014162995.1 Artemisia annua | reverse complement strand
TCCACGGTGTTACTTAATACCAATCTACTACTAATAATAACAGTTAAGTCTACGAGCTAACTTCTACTAGACTATACTCAGGTGACCGGCTCTTCCTTATGGATTTTCTAAATCCTAACAACATTTTACCGTAATAACAAAGAAAACGTAGCAATTTAATCACCTTGGCACATCAACCACCCGAAATTCATGAATTGGATCTTTATATTCAAGCAATGCAATTATGAAAAATAAGAGTTTATGCATGTATTTTTTTGTTCATGCCACTAACGAGGTTGTTGTGAAATATATTGCAAGAGACATAGTGGAAATACAACCAGATAGGTTCAAACCTTGAAAACACGATATAAAGTAGATCTAACGCCATTTTCCACAACCATTTTCTACTTTTTTGTACAATATATTTTCCTGATAATCATATGTGTGTATTTTTCTATTTGCATTAGAGTGTATGAATTGATTTGAGATTGGATGTTAGGAGGTATTTAAATAAGAGGAAATTGTAGGTAGCTGAAGGTAAATTAATGACTGATTCAATGTATGTAGTTTAAGAAAACTTGATGACTTTAATTTATGGGTAGTGTTGGGTTATAAAGTTAAAGTACTGCTGGAACAATCAAAGTACTGCTGTTCAAAGTACTGCTGTTGATCAAGGTGCTGCTCATTGACTAAGTCAAAGTACTGCTTGTTTAAAGATAAAGACTAAATCGTTTGAAGATAAAAACTGAAGATTTGTTTTAGAGAATATTATGTTTATCTAGAATATTCTATTAGTTAGGGATTGTATACTTGTCGTTCAAGTATTGTAAACCGACTAGGGTTTTCCTTGTGCCTATAAAAGGATCCCTAAGTCATTATTAGTTTTAGAGAGAGTTTTAGAGAGATAAAGTTCGATAAACTTTATTTAGGGTTGTGAATCTGTATTCAATAAGCAGGTTCAAGGTGTTAATATAAGTATTCAAGTTTGGTTATTCTTCTTAGCTTTGTTAAGTAATTCCGCATACTTAATAGAGTAATTTAGTGTTTCATTGTTAGTAGATTAGGATTTATCCAAGGCTACTAAATCTTAACAAGCTATATTAATAGTTTGGTCAGAGTATATCGATCCAACAAGTGGTATCAGAGCTTGTGTGGAAACTCTGATTAAGAAGAAACCCTAAACCCTACAACACAATCGTTTTTCTTAATCCACTTTTCTAAGATGTCTCAAGTAGAACCTCAACCTATGCCATCAATCACCACTACAAGAATCCCTACTGTCAAGAAGGGAGAATATGATCTCTGGAGCATGAGGATGAGACAGTACATTGCTATAACTGACTCTTCCTTATGGGATATCATTGTTAATGGTAATCAGGTTATAGAAGCACCTGTAGAGGTTCCTGGACAGCCTAAACCACCTCAGCAACAAGTCTCTGCTGCTGTCAAAAGGAATCAAGATAAAGCTCTCAACATACTGTTGTCAGCTATCCCTGATGGTCATCTATTGAAGTTTCACAAGGCTACAGATGCTAAACAACTGTGGGCTGCTATCAAAACAAGATTTGGAGGTAATGATGCTTCCAAGAAGATGCACAGGAGTTTACTCAAACAGCAGTTTGAAACCTTTGCTGTTGGAGAAAGAGAAGGTCTTGATTCTGCATATGAGAGATTTCAAAATCTACTCAGTATGCTGGAGATTCATGGCGTAGAAGTCACAACTGAAGATGCAAATTTAAAGTTCTTAAGAAGTTTGCCAGCTGTTTGGCATGTGATTGCTACTATGATCAGAGGTCAACCTGAATTGGCAACAATGGACTTTGATGATCTCTACAACAACCTGAAGGTGTATGAGTATGAGCATAATAAACCAGGGACATCCAACAACAGTATTGCCTTTATATCTCCTATCAAGCCAAGCAGTACTTCAACCCAAAGGACTGCTTCACCAAGTCAAAGTACTGTTGCTGATATTTACTCTACTGTCCCCACCACTACTTATCAACCTTCAAATACTATAAGTTGTGATGAAGTTGTGTGTTCATTCTTTGCTCAACAAGCCACTCTACCAGTTACCTATGGAGAAGATCTGTTGCAGATTGAAGAAGATGATCTTGAAGAGATAGACATTAGATGGCAAGTTGCTATGATCACTGCTAGGATCAAGAAGTTTATCAAGAAAACAGGAAAGAATATTGATTTCAAAGCAAAACAGGGTATTGCACTTGACAAGTCTAAAATTGAATGCTTTAATTGTCAAAAGACTGGTCACTTTGCAAGGGAATGCAAATTTGCTAAGTATCAAGCAAATCGAATGGCTGAGAAACCCAAACTTGAAATCAGAGAGATTCCTGATCCAAAACCAAAGGCATTTGTGGCTCAAGAGAACTTGGCAGAAGTTGACTGGACTGCTGAATTTGATGATGAACCAGTTACTTTTGGTATGGCTGCTATGGAAGTTTATGATTGGAGCACAACTTTTGATGAGGAACCAGGATGCATTGCTTTGGATTCTGCTAATGATCTTGGAGGATTTGACTGGAGCATGGAGACTGATGATCCACCTGCTATGCTTGCTTTGGTTGCTACTGGAGCTGCTTCACCTACTGCTACTATGGTATGTTCTAAGTGTAATGATATGTATCAAAAGGTTCTTAATGATTATGTGTCTGAAAGAGATAAACATAATAAATCTAGGTCTGAAGTTATAGGATATCAATTGACCCTAGAATCATTAGAAGCTAAAATACTTACACATGAAAGTAATGAAGTAGCTTGGGCTGAAAAATACCAACAACAGGATTATCAGTTAAAATTAAGTGAATGGAAGTTAGGATGTAAGGTGGCTGAGATAGAAAAGTTAACTAAAGAAAGAGATATCTTATTGCAAAAACTGGATAGTTGGAATAAAGCTGGTCTGTCTCATGTTAGTTTCTGTGAAAAACAAAGAAGAGCAACTGAAAAAACTGGTCTAGGTTTTGGTGTTGACTATAGTAGCTCAGATGAGACCACACCTAGTCCTAAGAAAGAAGAAGTGTCTACTAGTGAATTTGAAACTTGATCAGATGAAAACACATCTAGTGATGAGGAACCTATTACCAAACCACCTTCTGAATTTAAGAAAGAAGAAGGGTATCATTCAGTTCCTCCTACCACAGGCACTTTTCAACCACCTAGGAAAGATGTTGACTGCTATGGTGTAGACAATCTAGAGTTTAGGAATAAACTAAAAAGTTAGCAAAATTCTAGTAGACCAGAGGTAAAAGTTGAGATTCTTAAGAATCATAGCCATACTAGGGAATCAGGGAATCAGAACAATGATAAGAGTTTCTCAAAATCTTTTTCTAAACCAGCAGTCTTTTCTCCTTTTCCTCAAAGGACTGCTANGAAAACACATCTAGTGATGAGGAACCTATTACCAAACCACCTTCTGAATTTAAGAAAGAAGAAGGGTATCATTCAGTTCCTCCTACCACAGGCACTTTTCAACCACCTAGGAAAGATGTTGACTGCTATGGTGTAGACAATCTAGAGTTTAGGAATAAACTAAAAAGTTAGCAAAATTCTAGTAGACCAGAGGTAAAAGTTGAGATTCTTAAGAATCATAGCCATACTAGGGAATCAGGGAATCAGAACAATGATAAGAGTTTCTCAAAATCTTTTTCTAAACCAGCAGTCTTTTCTCCTTTTCCTCAAAGGACTGCTAGTCACTCAGCAGTTTCTTCTCAACATACTGCTACTTTTAGAAACTCTTCTCATTATTCACCTAGAGGTCACACAGGTCTTGGCTATCATAGACAAGGATTTGGTTCAATGTATCAAAAATTGTGTTTTGTTTGTTATAGTCCTAATCACTTGATAAAAGACTGTAATTTACATTCAAATTACCTAAGTCAGTACCCAAAGACACATGTTGCTCAACATAGGCCAGCTGTTACTAAACCAGTTTCACCTAAACCTGTTTGGAACTATTCTAGGAGGGTAAATCATAGTAATTTTGCATCATCATATAAACACCCTCAACAGAAAAGAAGTTTTTCCAAACAATCAGTACCTTCAACTCAGTTTTACAAAGGTACTGTTAACCCAAAAACAGTTTATGCTCAAAAGACTGTTAGGAAATCTTCACCACATCAAGGTACTGTTAATGGAAGACCACATGTTACAAAACGAGCCCCTGGCCTTGATACCAATGTTTCAAAATCAAAATGGCCTTCCAATACAGTATCTAAACCACACACCAATACTCCAAAAGTTAAACAAGTGTGGGTTCCAAAAGGAAGTACTGTTGGGGACCAACCAGTACTTTCAGCAAGTATGGGTGAAGTTAAACAAGTTGTTTCAAAAGAAAACTCTTTTCCTACCAAAGATACTATTTTTGAACAAAAGAAAGTTATTGATCATGTTTTAAAAGATAGTGGAAATTACATACTTAAAGATTTTAAGTATGTAACTCCACAAGGGGAACACAAGTCAGTAATGGCTTGGGTTCTTAAAAGAAACTAACTTTCTTATTCTTGTGCAGGGCAATCCAGAGATAGAGCTTAAAGATTCATTAATTGTTGATAGTGGTTGCTCTGGAAGTATGACAGGAGAGAAGGAGATTCTGTCAGATTTTAGGCCATTTTTAGGAGGCAAAGTTGCATTTGGAGATGATGCTACTGGAGGAAGAATTACTGGCAAAGGAACTATCAAGACTGGCAAGATTGATTTTGAAAATGTTAGCTATGTGAAGGAGCTCAAGTTCAATTTGATTTCAGTGTCTCAAATCTGTGACAAGAAACATCCTGTTATGTTCACAGATACAGAATGTTTAATTCTCTCACCTGATTTCAAGCCAGTTGATGAAAGTTTAGTGGTCCTAAGGGCACCAAGGACCAATGATGTGTACTGTATGGATATGAAGAATATAATGGCTACTGCAAATGTCACATGCTTAGTAGCTAAAGCATCAGTTGAAGAAGCACATCTATGGCACAGAAGATTGGGTCATGTGAATTTCAAGAATATCAACAAGCTGGTCAAAGGCAATTTGGTTCGAGGTTTACCTTCCAAAACATTCAAGTCTGAGCAATCATGTTTAGCCTGCAAGAAGGGAAAACAACATAAAGCTTCCTGCAAGAAGCTTGAGGAAAGGAATGTTAGAGAACCTTTGGAGCTGTTGCATATGGATCTCTTTGGACCTGTTTCTGTACAAAGTCTTAATAAGAAGAAGTACTGCCTTGTGGTTACTGATGATTACAGTCGTTTTAGTTGGGTCTTTTTCTTGGGATTTAAGGATGAAACTTTTGATTATGTTCATGATTTAATCATCTCCTTGGAAAATCAACTAAGACACAAAGTTAAAGGCATTAGATGTGACAATGGGACTGAGTTCAAGAATAAGCCTATGGATGATTTTTGTGCCAATAAGGGTATTAAGAGGGAATTCAGTATTGCTAGAACTCCTCATCAAAATGGAGTTGCAGAAAGGAAGAACAGGACTTTGATAGAAGCTGCAAGGACCATGTTAGCAGACTCTCTTTTACCTATTCAATTTTGGGCTGAAGCAGTAAGTACTACTTGTTATGTTTTGAATAGAGCTTCTATTACAAAGCCACAGATGAAGACCCCTTATGAGTTGTTGATGGATAGAAAACCCAATATCAGCTTTATGAAGCCTTTTGGATGTCCTCTTACTATACTTAATACTATTGATGCTTTGGGGAAGTTTGAAGGCAAGTCTGATGAAGGATATCTTTTGGGCTACTCTACAAATAGTAAAGGTTTTCGTGTCTACAACAAAGCTACTAGGAAGGTTCAAGATTGTCTTCATGTTGAATTCCTTGAAGATCAACCAAATCAGAAGGGTAAAGGTCCTGATTGGATATTTGATCTTGATATTTTGACTCCATCAATGAACTATGTGCCTGTTAGGGGAGAGAATCAAGTTGTTCATAATAATACACAGTTCATAGTTCATGGTGTCAATAATAGTTCTTCAGATGCTGACAAAGATCAAGGTACTGTGCACAAAGATCAAAGTACTGCTGTTGAGCAAGATACTGTTGATTCAACTAAAACAGTTTCTGTGGAAGATCAAGCTATACAAGATGAATTAAATAGAATGCTCTTTCAAGAAACACTTGCTCACTCTTATGAAGATGATTTAAGAAGAGCTTATACAGCAGAACAAGCTAAAGCTAACCACAGTACTTTGGATCCCAGTACTTTGGATGAAAGTACTGCTAATCATGATGAAGGTACTTCAAGGGGAATCAAATCAAATGCATGGACTAATACTGAAGATTGGCCTGATACATCCATGCCTACATTTGAAGAATCAGATGATGAGCTTCAAGATGAAGGAATTTTTGGTCAACAAGGTCCTGATTTAACAAACTTGGAAGATGATCTTTCTGTACCAACCACTCACACTTCAAGGGTACATAAGAATCATCTTCCAAATAAGATTATTGGTTCTCCTACTTCTGGAATTCTTACAAGATCAAAAGCTAAAAAGCCTCATCATGCTTTACTTAGCTTTATTCACAAGCAAAACAGATTAAATCACAAAGATCTACAAACCTGTTTATTTGCTTGTTTCATCTCTCAAGAAGAACCCAAGAACATAAAGGAAGCTTTATCTAAAGAAAGTTGGGTTGAAGCCTGTCAAGAAGAACTTCTACAATTTAAACTTCAAGAAGTTTGGGTATTATGTGATTTGCCTGATGGAATGAAGGTCATTGGTACTAGATGGGTTTTCAGAGTAAAAAGGGATGAAAGAGGAAATGTGATTAAGAATAAAGCAAGACTGGTTGCCCAAGGATACAGACAAGAAGAAGGAGTTGACTATAATGAAGTTTTTGCACCTGTTGCAAGAATTGAAGCTATAAGATTGTTTCTTGCTTTTGCTTCTTATATGGGATTTCCAGTTTATCAAATGGATGTTAAGAGTGCTTTTCTCTATGGAAAGATCACTGAAGAGGTCTATGTGAAACAACCTCCTGGTTTTGAAGATCCTGAACATCCAAACAAAGTCTACAAATTTGTTAAAGCCCTATATGGTCTTCATCAAGCCCCTAGAGCCTGGTATGAAAGACTTTCCAACTTTCTGTTACAACATGGTTATAGGAGAGGAGCCATTGATAAGACTTTGTTTATTAAAAGAGACAAAAAGGATATCATGCTAGTTCAAGTTTATGTAGATGATATTATTTTTGGAGCTACAAAACAATCTATGGTGAAGGAATTTGAAGAACTTATGCAGAAAGAATTTCAGATGAGCTCAATGGGTGAATTGACTTTCTTTCTAGGACTTCAAGTCAAACAGGCAAGTACTGGTATCTTTATAAGTCAAGATAAGTATGTCACTGACATTCTCAAGAAGTTTAATCTCACCAATATCAAGCCAGTCACTACACCTATTAAATCTTCAAATTCACTTGGAAAGGATGAAGATGGAAAACCAGTGGAAGTCAAGCTTTACAGATCCATGGTTGGGTGTCTTATGTATTTAACTGCATCAAGACCAGATATTATGTTTGCAGTTTGCTTATGTGCAAGATATCAAGTTTCACCCAAAGTTTCACACATGAATGTTGTTCACAGGATCTTTGCTTATCTCAAGTTTCAACCTAAATTAGGATTGTGGTATCCTAAGGAGTCACCTTTTCACTTAGAAGCTTTTTCAGATGGTGACTATGCTGGAGATAATTTTGATAGAAGATCAACCACTGGTGGATGTCAATATCTTGGAAGAAGATTAGTCTCATGGCAGTGTAAGAAACAAACAATTGCAGCAACCTCATCTACAGAAGCAGAATATGTTGCAGCTGCAAGTTGTTGTAGTCAAGTGCTTTGGATGCAGAATCAACTTTTGGATTATGGGTTCAACTTCAAGAATACTCCTATCAACATTGATAGTGAGAGTACTATTTGCATTGTGAAGAATCCAGTTTATCACTCAAAGACAAAGCACATTCAGATTAGACATCACTTTATTAGAGATTGTTATGAGCACAGGTTGATTAATGTGGTTAAGGTTCATACAAATGATAATGTAGCTGATTTACTTACTAAAGGCTTTGATGTGTCAAGATTTAAGCATTTGGAAGTAAGTATTGGCATGATTAACTTTTAATCTCCATCAAATTGGTTCTATTTTTGAGGGGAGGACTTATGTTGTTTCAATTTGAGGGGAGGCTACAGTCATCATATATTCAAAAGAAACAGTACTTTTATTCATGAAAGTCACAGTACATAGACCTTACTACTACAACCACTACATCATCATGACTACTACAAGATTCTAACACATGGAAAAACTACTTCATTGGCTTTTTCCCTTTTCCCTTGTAGCTGTTGTTTGTCTTCTTGGCAGTCTTTTTCTTCTCTTCAAAAGCTGCTTGCATCTTTGGACATGGGAGGAATAGCACTTGCTTGGGTGGACGACCTGACTTGGATGGATTTTCACTTGGACCTTCTTGTGAAGACTTGTTCATGTTTCTCACAGCAGTTTCCAAGGCCTGAGTTAAAGCAATTGGCAGTTGTTTGACTAGCTGAGTAGTTTGATCAGTTGTTGGAACCTTTCTCTTGGAAGAACCTGTTGTCATAGGTGGGAAATACTTGTTCCAACCTGTTGAAGAATCACTGGAATCAGAATAATACTTGATCTCTGTATCACTTGATTCAGAGTCAGTATCTGAAGAGATGTACACAAAGGGTGATTTGCTCATGATGATTTTTCTGTTTAGAAGACTTAGAAGATTATGGAATTGGATTGTGATGAAGTTACTTGTGGATTACGAGCCCTTTTATAGGCAAAAGATGATAAAATGGTGAAAGTACTGCTCAACGGCTATGAGAAAGTACTGTTTGCTGACGTGGAAGTACTGCTATTTTACAACGGTCAAATATTTATGGTAAATATCCTTTAAATATTATGAACGAAAAGGGGGTAAATTATAACCGTTTTCAGTAAATTTTGGTATATTATTTTCCAAATCTTATCCATATTTACTAAACCCTAAATTTTCCCTCGTTCATATATATCTCACCCATAAATTATTACTTTCTTTCGCCGTTCTCAAAACCTAAAGTAAATACATTATTTTCACCATGGCTCGTCGACACTGTAATCGTCATAATATGGTAGCCAATCTGGACAAAACCAACCTTAATGAAGAATTTCATGAAGTCATTGATTTTCTTACTGGGTCACAAATCAATTATGCTATTTTGGTGAATCCTGATGTGATTGGACCCTGGATTCAAGAGTTTTGGGCTACTGCTGAAGTTGGATGTGAAGAATTGGACACTTGGTTCATTAAAGCTACAGTTGCTGGGCACAATGTTAGAATCACAGAGGCACAAATTCGAGCAGATCTTCAATTCAATGATGAGGAAGGTACTGTTTGTTTTCCTAAACAGGTTATTTGGGATACATTGAGGGATCTAGGTTATGAGGGTTCACTTAGAAAGCAAACATTTGAAAAACCTCTTTTTAGTTCTCAATGGAAGTACTTAATTCATGTACTTCTTCATTGCCTAAGCTCTAAAAGTACTGCTTGGAATGAGTTTCCCAAGGCTATTGCCTCTGCACTGGTAAGTTTGGCAACTAATCAGCCATTCAATTTCTCTTGGATGATTTTAAATGGGATGCTGCTACATGTCAAGAATAATAAACCCTTTTTGATGTATCCAAGATTTTTACAAGTGTTTCTGAATAAGCAACTTGAGGGTGTTCCTAAGCCACAAGATTTTCTACCAACTGTTACTCTTCAAGACAAGGTGTTTACATTCATGGCCACCAAAAGTGACTTATTCTCTGGCCAAATTACACCTCTCACTGCATACATGTTGGAAGTAGCACAGACAGTTAGGGATGCTGCTCAAGAAGATTCAGAAGATGCTTCTGAACATGAAGACTCTGCTCCTACTCCATCTCAAAGATCTGCAAAGTCTTCTTCTGCTACAGAGGATGGTTCACATCATTCCTCTTTACCTGTTCAAGAGTCCTTTCAAAAGACTGTTTCACAAGAAAAGACTGTCTCTGCAGAACATACTGTCTCTTTGGAAGAAATTGTTAAGGAAGATTCAGATCATGGTGTTAGTCAACCATTTAGTCCCAATGATTATACTTCCACAGATGGGTTTCAGACATCTGGAGGAGATGAGGGATTTGTGGCTGGTAATGATACACCTGTTGAAGATGAAGTTATGGATAACTATGCTTTGACAAGAGAATTGAGGAGACTTAAGAAAGCTTATGATGTTCAAGCTATTGCTTTGACCACTCTTCAAAGGAAGTACAGAAAATTCAAGAAATTGGTTAAGTCTTTTTCTCAACCTTCTACAAAGGACCTTCAGAAGCATGAGTCAAAGAAGAGGAGACTTAGAAAACTTTCTTCATTCACATTGGGGAAGAATCAAGAAGATGTGAATTTGAATGAAGAAGTTAAGGAAAAGACTGTGGAAGAAAAGACTGGTAATCAAAAGACTGGTAATCAAAGTACTGATAATCAAGATGCTCAAGATGAAGATGCTGTCTTTTTGAACAAAATGTTAATGATCAAGATGTTGTTGAACAAGTAAATCTTCAAGATTCTAATGATCAAGTCAGAAGTGGTGATACAGAAGTATTGGATTTGGAAGATACTGGTGTTAATAACCAAGGTACTGCTCAAGGTACTGGTAGACAATTTCAAATTACACCAAGGACTTTGGACTTTGAAGAAGATGTAGGTCCATCCAATCCAGTTTTAGAAGAAGATGTGAATAGTGAAGATAATTTCACTATTGCTGAGATCATGCTGAATATGTCAAAACCTAGAAGTCTTACTATTCCTGGAGCTGAACAATCTCAAGATCTGCAACCTTCTCCTAAACCTATTCCAGATATTGATCCAAAAGATAAAGGAAAAGGAATTTTAGAGGAGCCTGAAAAGAAAAAGAAGAAGAAATTCTTAACTATAGAGCAGATCAGAGCTTATCAAGAAGCTCAAGGTGATATAGCAGCTAAAAAGCTTCAAGCTGAACTTGATGCTGAATATGAGAAGGAAAGGCAAGAAGCTGTTGAATCAATGTCCAAGAAGTCAATGACTAAGGCTCAAGAACGAAATTGGTTTATGAGCTACTTAAAAGGACAGGGATACAAAGGTTTGACAAAGTTGAATCATTCACAGATGAAGGACTTATATGAAGAAGTCAGAGCTGAATATCAAAGACAAGTAGATAGTATTGTTGACTTTGATACTGAAGAAGGAAGAAAGCTGGTGGATGATAGCAACAAAAGAAAGAGAGCAACAACCAAGTCAAAATCATCAAAGAAGTCTAAGCTTGCAAATTATGTATTAAACACAGGCACTGTTGATGAACTTAAGAATTACTTGAGAAAAAAGGATTTTGATCTACCCAAGACTGATTTCAGTACAAAATCCAAGATCTCTGACTTAGAAGTTGTTGAATCCAAGAAGGATGGTGATTATTTTGTTTTCCACAAAGAAGATAAGAGCTATAGAGCATTCAATCTGCTGATAGATATATTGCACCTGGTGGAAAGAGAAGATCTGTATGATATATATCAACAGATTCAAGCTTACTTTGAAGATAATCCACTCAAAGGTATTGGTGTAGTATTATTGGGAGATTTGACTACTATGTGGGACACAGATGAACCTAGCACAGATGATTTTTGGAAGAATCAAGACAAATGGGAAATTCATAGTTGGAGATTCTTTGCAAGTGCTGGTGTTCATGCATTAGAGCTAGAAGATGGTACAATGATCTACATGTTGGCAGAAAAGAGATATCCTCTTGCAAGAGATATGATGATAAGGATGCTGGATCATGGTATGGAAGTTCAAGATGAAAATGATGTGGCTCTAATGGTGATCAATTTGTTCATCAATTGGACAATATTGAAGGATGATTAACATACTGGTATGATTTTAATTGTATAAAATATTTTGAATAAAGTACTTGTTTTATTCAAAGTACTGTTGTTCAAACAGTACTTTCTAAAGTACTGCTTGCAGTTAAAACCAATATAATTTTTTGAAAATAACAGTTTTTATCTTGTGCAAAACATCTTTTTGAAGCACAAATAAATACAGCAACAAATTGTTTTGAAGGAAAACATGGTGTTAGTATTCATACTGCACAACAAATGGTATTCAACTCACCATGTTTAAAAGACAAGAAAGAGTTTGATTCATCATGAGGGTACGGCTCTGATGTGACAATCAAATCCGTTTTTAGTTGACAATTTACTAAAAATTGTATGGTTTCAACTCACCATATCTAAAATAAGTGAAGAGTTGACTAGCCCACAAGAAAATGGCTTGTGGTAAAGGCTGTGGAAAATCCATTTATGGTAATTAGTTCACCATGGTTGAGATCAAAGAACTAACTAGTCCATAAGCAAACGGCTTTTGGTAAAGACTACTCAAATCCGTTGATAGCTGATGACTTGCTAAAAGTCATATGGTTATCAATGTACCATGGTTTACTTAACTGAAACATTGGCTACTCCAGAGTTAATGGCTTTGGTAAAGAGACATCAAAATCCATTTATTTTCAATGATTCACCTCTCACAGGAGTTTACACACCTTGAAGTGATGAGAATAGTATGAAACTTATTATGCTTTGATGTACCTTATGTTGCTGAGTAGCTGTGAAGATGTATTGAAGTTGCTGTAAAGATTAAAGTCTGTTGCTGTTAAAGATTACAAGTATTATATACTGATGATGACAAAAATAATGAGTGCATTTTTTAAGAAGACAACCTTTCCTTAAAGATTAAAGTTTACACAAAGGAAACTTGAAGTCAAACAAGTAGAATTCAAGTTAGGGGAGGATTGTTGGGTTATAAAGTTAAAGTACTGCTGGAACAATCAAAGTACTGCTGTTCAAAGTACTGTTGTTGATCAAGGTGCTGCTCGTTGACTAAGTCAAAGTACTGCTTGTTTAAAGATAAAGACTAAATCGTTTGAAGATAAAGACTGAAGATTTGTTTTAGAGAATATTATGTTTATCTAGAATATTCTATTAGTTAGGGATTGTATACTTGTCGTTCAAGTATTGTAAACCGACTAGGGTTTTCCTTGTGCCTATGAAAGGATCCCTAAGTCATTATTAGTTTTAGAGAGATAAAGTTCGATAAACTTTATTTACGGTTGTGAATCTGTATTCAATAAGCAGGTTCAAGGTGTTAATATAAGTATTCAAGTTTGTTATTCTTCTTAGCTTTGTTAAGTAATTCCGCATACTTAATAGAGTAATTCAGTGTTTCATTGTTAGTAGATTAGGATTTATCCAAGGCTACTAAATCTTAACAAGCTATATAAATAGTTTGATCAGAGTATATCGATCCAACAGGTAGGTGGCATTTTGTTTTATATTGTAGTTGTTTCCATTTAGAATGTTAATAAGAACTCACGAAATCAGAATTTCACAAAAAATATAATAAATTTCTAAATATGGTAAAAATCCGCTTTAATGGTATAGTGAAAATAATACTATGTACCCTTTTAGCGGATTTTTACAATTGATTTAGATTAGTTAGTTTTTGTTGTTTATGGTTCAAGGCTTGGCGTTTATTATATAAAATTTAGTGTTAATAGTCTTTGTAGGGGCATACTACCAAAATGTTTTAAGAAATTTAATCATATAGTAGTTTCAAGCTAAAAACAGAAAGAATAATGTTTATGTAATTTGGGCCTCGAAAAATTCGTTTCGCGATTCATTGTAAAACCTCAAAATATTCAGGCTATTGCGGTCGTTTGACTGGTACTTCGCTTAAAACGAAGTTACGGTTCAAAAATTAAGGCCGTTTTAAGTTTTGGAATAAAAAGTCAATTTTGGTCAAACCGCAACTAGTCAAACCGCAACTAGTCAAATTGCAAATAATCAAATCGCAATAAACCCCAAACCCTAAACCTTAAACCTCAAATCGCAATAACGAGGTATACCCCGAATGTCAAATCGCAACGAAGAAATACTTCAAAAACACATACGAATTGACCCAAACCAATCAATAAACTTATGATACTAGCTAACCAAACACAAAACTAAGCTCATATGACAATCACACTCATGAAAGTACAACCATATCACAATACAAACCACAAACTAGATCAAACAAGGGTATTTGTTCAAAAAACTATTCGAACTATAAACAAAACACAAAACCAATCCTAAAAAACCGAGCACACACAATCCTAAAGATCAAACTTAGGCTCTTGATACCAATTGTAAGAGATTGGTTAATTTATTGGGTTATTATATCAAACAAAGAACAATATGTATGGTTCGAATTAACAAGAGATTTTAGAGAGAGAAAGAAGTTAGGAGGCTTTCCTAGAGAGAGAAAGTGAACAGAAAAATGAAATATTAGATTAAGAGAAGTGAAAGCTCCAAATTTCTCCTTTGGTGGGAGAAGACTTATATAGCTACAAATAAACGCCCTCCTATGGGTTGCGGATCGGGTGTACAGTGGGTAAAGACCTGTCCGTCCTCCACGGTATTACTTAATACCAATCTACTACAAATAATAACAGTTAAGTCTACGAGCTAACTTCTGCTATACTATACTCAGGTGACCGGCTCTTCCTTATGGATTTTCTAAATCCTAACAACATTTTACCGTAATAACAACGAAAACATAGCAATTTAATCACCTTGGCACATCAACCACCCGAAATTCATGAATTGAATCTTTATATTCAAGCAATCCAACTATGAAGAATAAGAGTTTATGCATGTATTTTTTTGTTCATGCCACTAACGAGGTTGTTGTGAAATTTATTGCAAGAGACATAGTGGAAATATAACCAGGTAGGTTAAAACCTTGAAAACACGATATAAAGTAGATCTAACGTCATTTTCCACAACCATTTTCTACTTTTTTGTACAATTTATTTTCCTGATAATCATATGTGTGTATTTTTCTATTTGCATTAGAGTGTATGAATTGATTTGAGATTGGATATTAGGAGGTATTTAAATAAGAGGAAATTGTAGGTAGCTGAAGGTAAATTAATGACTGATTCAATGTATGTAGCTTAAGAAAACTTGATGACTTTAATTTATGGGTAGGTGGAATTTTGTTTTATACAGTAGTTGTTTCCATTTAGAATGTTAATAAGAACTCACGGAATCAGAATTTCACAAAAAATATAATAAATTTCTAAATATGGTAAAAATCCGATTTAAGGGTATAGTGAAAATAATACTATGTACCCTTTTAGCGGATTTTTACAATTGATTTAGATTAGTTAGTTTTTGTTGTTTATGGTTCAAGGCTTGGCGTTTATTATATAAAATTTAGTTTTAAGAGTCTTTGTAGGGGCATACTACCAAAATGTTTTAAGAAATTTAATCATATAATAGTTCCAAGCTAAAAACAGAAAGAATAATGTTGATGTAATTTGGGCCTCGAAAAATTCGTTTTACGATTCATTGTAAAACCTCAAAATANCGATTTAAGGGTATAGTGAAAATAATACTATGTACCCTTTTAGCGGATTTTTACAATTGATTTAGATTAGTTAGTTTTTGTTGTTTATGGTTCAAGGCTTGGCGTTTATTATATAAAATTTAGTTTTAAGAGTCTTTGTAGGGGCATACTACCAAAATGTTTTAAGAAATTTAATCATATAATAGTTCCAAGCTAAAAACAGAAAGAATAATGTTGATGTAATTTGGGCCTCGAAAAATTCGTTTTACGATTCATTGTAAAACCTCAAAATATTCAGGCTATTGCGGTCGTTTTGACTGGTACTTCGCTTAAAACGAAATTACGGTTCAAAAGTTAAGGCCGTTTAAAGTTTTGGCGTAAAAAGTCAATTTTGGTCAAACCGCAATTAATCAAGCCGCAACTAGTCAAACCGCAACTAGTCAAATCGCAAATAATCAAATCGCAATAAACCCCAAACCCTAAACCCTAAACCTTAAACCTCAAATCTCAATAATGAGGTATACCCCGAATGTCAAATCGCAACGAAGAAATACTTCAAAAACACATACGAATTGACCCAAACCAATCAATAAACTTATGATACTAGCTAACCAAAAACAAAACTAAGCTCATATGACAATCACACTCATGAAAGTACAACCATATCACAATACAAACCACAAACTAGATCAAACAAGTGTATTTGTTCAAAAAACTATTCGAACTATAAACAAAACACAAAACCAATCCTAAAA
>LBNU01005722.1:138270-177714 GCA_014162995.1 Artemisia annua | reverse complement strand
TTGTGTTTGCTTAGATCTAATGAAACCTAACTATTGATTATCATGTGATGTGTATGTTGTGATTGTTTTTTGGGTGAATGTTTCATCTACGTTAGACTAAGGAAAACTGGCTAATCTCCTATATGGTAACATGCTTGAACGTCTTTAGAAACGTGAATCATATGTGCGTTATTGATTTTAAGGTAGTATTTCATGCATAGGTTGCTATCGGTGAGCTCATGATAGGATGCTTGACGTATCGTCATAGAGTGAGGTAGGAACTTATAGAGTTAGGGAATTGAACGCATTCCCTACGACCTATTAGGAATATACCCGTCATCCAGGCAAACTCAACATACTAATTACATGGTAATAGATAGTTAGGGAGTAATGAAATCTAAGTAAACACTATTCTCCACCACTGATCTTCGCAAAAACAAAAAAATAAAAAAATATAAGTGGTTTAGAAGTAGACAATTTGGGTTAGTTGACTAGCAACTAATTCCGCCCTCTCCTCCAAAACGAGAGATTTTACTTGCTTTCATAAAAATACAAAAATACAAAAAGAATCTTCCTCCACCCTTAGACCTAGAGTAGAGTAGCCTTTAGCCTAACGAACACTATTCCCTGTGAGAGAACGATTAATACCCTGGTACTTGCCACTTCACTATACTACATCGGTCAGGTACACTGCCTGGTGGGGATTGCAAGCTTCTCGAGATCCCTCGAGAGGTAAAACGTAGTGCGTGTTGCAATTTTTGTCAATCTATTTGCCCAAAAATTCACTCAAGGACCATTTTTGACAACTTAAAACTTTTCAGGGACCTTGAATGATAAAACTCCACATTTTCAAACTCCAGGTACTATTTTTGTCAATCTTTGAAAGTTGGGGGACTAAAACTGCCAAATCTGCAAACTTTCATTTGTTTTTAAACATTTTGCATTTGAGACATATAAAACACGATCTTTGGATATTTTCGTCATTTTGATGTGTTTTTGCGTGTTTTCAGATGTTTTCGCAGTTTAGATTGACCAAAAATGATGAGTGTTTGAGCACTCATCAGTTAAAAACGAACTCACATGAATCAGGGTAAAAGGGAGAGCATCGTCCTTTACTTTTGAATTAATTAGAGAACTTTCGAGTCTATCAAGGAAGCATTTCAGGAATTCATGAGCATCTTCCTGTTGATTTCTTCAGACTTGAGGATTCATGTGAGTTCATTTTTAACCTATAACACGCCATTTTATCTTAAGACAAAAAAATGTATCTTAAGACACGCCATTTTATAAACACAAAGTATCTTAAGACACGCCATTTTATAAACACAAAGTATCATTTGCCATGTGCTATCCTTAACCACAATTCTCTCGATTTTTCATCGTCATTCCGAAGAAATCAACATGAAGATGCTCATGAATTCCTGCAATGCTTCCTTGATAGACTCGAAAGTTCTCTAATTAATTCAAAAGTAAAGGACGATGCTCTCCCTTTTACCCTGATTCATGTGAGTTTGTTTTTAACCTAATTGAAAATACTCGCTAAAAGGTATATAATCTCACTAAAAATATTTTTAATGAAATATGATACCTTTTAGCGAGTATTTTCAATGTACCTTTGAATGAGCTGATGGGGCTAGCGTTTGAATTATGGACTTAGCATCAGTTGAAGGGTCTTGGCCAAAATAGCCGAGTCTTACCTAGTTCTAACTGGGTCTTGGCCAGAATAGCTGAGTCTTACATGAATCTAACTGGGTCTTTGCCAATGACCCCGAACCCTGTCTAACCTTTGTCAGTCCTCAATCCTCAGGTTAAAGAACCCATCATGGAAGACCATCAAACCGAACCTCAGATTTCCTAAACCACAACAACAACAATAACATCTGACGGCTAAACGGATCTTGACCGCCATTTATGCGTGGAGATTTTGAAAAATAATGCACACTTCAATAATGGGTGTAAATTCAAAATAATGTGAATGGAAGTGACAAAAATAGTATACTATTCACAAAAATTATGTAAACTTAACTATAAATAATTTTCTCAAAAAATGTAAAAAGTTCACCAAAATGGTATGTATTTTACCAAAATAGTATAAAGTTCACTAATTTGCATACATGCAAAAAAAACTTCACTAATTTCACTATCATCTTAAATATGCTCAAATGATGTAACGTTTATAAAATGGCTAATGAATTCAATAAAAGACGGTAAACTATTGGTTTTCTGGTGTGTTCATAAAATTTAAAAAGATCATGTTTTTATTTTTATTTATTTTTTTTATTATTATTTTTTTTATTACAATTGAGTAATTGACTTTAAACATCTAAGAATAAACATACAATGATACACTTCTAGATAACTAATAAGTCTCTTTAAAAAAATATTAGTTTTGAGTCCATAGTTCTTTAATAGTCTTTAGGGACATTGCTTAGATGATGTTATTTCATTGCTTCAAATTGTGGCACTAAAGGTGATTTTCGATACCAGATGCATAAAATGGTATATAATCTCACTAAAAATATTTTTAGATGCTGTTATTTCGTTGATTCATGTGAGTTCGTTTTTAACCTATTTGAAAATACTCGCTAAAAGGTATATAATCTCACTAAAAATATTTTTAATGAAATATGATACCTTTTAGCGAGTATTTTCAATGTACCTTTGAATGAGCTGATGGAGCTAGCGTTTGAATTATGGGCTTAGCATCAGTTGAAGGGTCTTGGCCAAAATAGCCGAGTCTTACCTGGTTTTAACTGGGTCCTGGCAAGAATAGCCGAGTCTAACCTGAATCTATCTGGGTCTTTGCCAGTGACCTCGAACCCTGTCTAACCTTTGTCAGTCCTCACTCCTCAAGTTAAAGAACCCATCACGGAAGACCATCAAACCGAACCTCAGATTTCCTAAACCACAACAACAACAATAACATCTGACGGCTAAATAGAGGTTTTACTAAGGTCCTACACTTCAAGAATAGCAATGCCAACGACATTTACACATCTCGACAACCATCTTTCCAACCATCTGACTTTCGAACAACAACCTAAAGTATACTTTGCTAAGTGCAATCCTTAACCACAATTCTCTCAGATTTTTCATCGTCATTCTGAAGAAATCAACAGGAAGATGCTCATGAATTCCTACAATGTTTCCTTGATAGAGTCAAAAGTTCTCTAATTAATTCAAATGTAAAGGACGATGCTCTCCCTTTTACCCTGATTCATGTGAGTTCGTTTTTAACCTATAAACACACCATTTTATCTTAAGACAAAAAAATGTATCTTAAGACACGCCATTTTATAAACACAAAGTATCATTTGCCAAGTGCAATCCTTAACCACAATTCTCTCCGACTTTTCATCATAATTCCGAAGAAATCAACAGGAAGATGCTCATGAATTCATGCAATGCTTCCTTGATAGACTCGAAAGTTCTCTAATTAATTAAAAAGTAAATGAGGATGCTCTCCCTTTTTCCCTGATTCATGTGAGTTCGTTTTTAACCTATTTGAAAATACTCGCTAAAAGGTATATAATCTCACTAAAAATATTTTTAATGAAATATGATACCTTTTAGCGAGTATTTTCAATGTACCTTTGAATAAGCTGATGGGGCTAGCATTTGAATTATGGGGTTAGCATCAGTTGAAGGGTCTTGGCCAAAATAGCCGAGTCTTACCTTGATCTAACTGGGTCTTGGCCAGAATAGCCGAGTATTACCTGAATCTAATTGGGTCTTTGCCAGTGACCTCGAACCCTGTCTAACCTTTGTCAGTCCTCACTCCTCAAGTTAAAGAACCCATCATGGAAGACCATCAAACCGAACCTCAGATTTCCTAAACCACAACAACAACAATAACATCTGACGGCCAATTCGAGGTTTTACTAAGGTCCTACACCTCAAGAATAACAATGCCGACAACATTTACACATCTTGACAACCATCTGACTTTCGAACAACAACCTCAAGTATCCTTTGACAAGTGCAATCCTTAACCACAATTCTCTCAGATTTTTCATCGTCATTTCGAAGAAATCAACAGGAAGATGCTCATGAATTTCCTGCAATGCTTCCTTGATAGACTCGAAAGTTCTCTAATTAATTCAAAAGTAAAAGACGATGCTCTCCCTTTTACCCTGATTCATGTGAGTTCGTTTTTAACCTATTTGAAAATACTCGCTAAAAGGTATATAATCTCACTAAAAATATTTTTAATGAAATATGATACCTTTTAGCGAGTATTTTCAATGTACCTTTGAATGAGCTGATGGTGCTAGCGTTTGAATTATGGGCTTAGCATCAGTTGAAGGGTCTTGGCCAAAATAGTCAAGTCTTACCTGGTTCTAACTGGGTCCTGGCCAGAATAGCCGAGTATAACCTGAATCTATCTGGGTCTTTGCCAGTGACCTCAAACCCTGTCTAACCTTTGTCAGTCCTCACTCCTCATGTTAAAGAACCCATCATGGAAGACCATCAAACCGAACCTCAGATTTCCTAAACCACAACAACAACGATAACATCTGACGGCCAAATAGAGGTTTTACTAAGGTCCTACACTTCAATAATAGCAATGCCAACAACATTTACACATCTCGACAACCATCTTTACAACCATCTGACTTTTGAACAACAACCTCAAGTATACTTTGCTAAGTGCAATCCTTAACCACAATTCTCTCAGATTTTTCATCGTCATTCTGAATAAATCAACAGGAAGATGCTCATGAATTCCTGCAATGCTTCCTTGATAGAGTCAAAAGTTCTCTAATTAATTCAAATGTAAAGGACGATGCTCTCCCTTTTACCCTGATTCATGTGAGTTCGTTTTTAACCTATAAACACGCCATTTTATCTTAAGACAAAAAAATGTATCTTAAGACACGCCATTTTATAAACATAAAGTATCATTTGCCAAGTGCAATCCTTAACCACAATTCTCTCATATTTTTCATCGTCATTCCGAAGAAATCAACGGGAAGATGCTCATGAATTCATGCAATGCTTCCTTGATAGACTCGAAAGTTCTTTAATTAATTTAAAAGTAAAGGACGATGCTCTCCGTTTTTCCCTGATTCATGTGAGTTCGTTTTTAACCTATTTGAAAATACTCGCTAAAAGGTATATAATCTCACTAAAAATATTTTAATGAAATATGATACCTTTTAGCGAGTATTTTCAATGTACCTTTGAATGAGCTGATGGGGCTAGCGTTTGAATTATGGGGTTAGCATCAGTTGAAGGGTCTTGGCCAAAATAGCCGAGTCTTACCTGGATCTAACTGGGTCTTGGCCAGAATAGCCAAGTCTTACCTAAATCTAACTGGGTCTTTGCCAGTGACCTCGAACCCTGTCTAACCTTTGTCAGTCCTCACTCCTCAGGTTAAATAACCCATCATGGAAGACCATCAAACCGAACCTCAGATTTCCTAAACCACAACAACAACAATAACATCTGACGGCCAATTCGAGGTTTTACTAAGGTCCTACACCTCAAGAATAACAATGCCGACAACATTTACACATCTTGACAACCATCTGACTTTCGAACAACAACCTCAAGTATCCTTTGCCAAGTGCAATCCTTAACCACAATTCTCTCAGATTTTTCATCGTCATTCCGAAGAAATCAACAGGAAGATGCTCATGAATTCCTGCAATGCTTCCTTGATAGACTCGAAAGTTCTCTAATTAATTCAAAAGTAAAGGACGATGCTCTCCCTTTTACCCTGATTCATGTGAGTTCGTTTTTAACCTATTTGAAAATACTCGCTAAAAGGTATATAATCTCACTAAAAATATTTTTAATGAAATATGATACCTTTTAGCGAGTATTTTCAATGTACCTTTGAATGAGCTGATGGAGCTAGCGTTTGAATTATGGGCTTAGCATCAGTTGAAAGGTCTTGGCCAAAATAGCCGAGTCTTACCTGGTTCTAACTGGGTCTTGGCCAGAATAGCCGAGTCTTACCTAAATCTAACTGGGTCTTTGCCAGTGACCTCGAACCCTGTCTAACCTTTGTCAGTCCTCACTCCTCAGGTTAAAGAACCCATCATGGAAGACCATCAAACCGAACCTCAGATTTCCTAAACCACAACAACAACAATAACATCTGACGGCCAATTCGAGGTTTTACTAAGGTCCTACACCTCAAGAATAACAATGCCAACAACATTTACACATCTTGACAACCATCTGACTTTCGAACAACAACCTCAAGCATCCTTTGCCAAGTGCAATCCTTAACCACAATTCTCTCAGATTTTTCATCGTCATTCCGAAGAAATCAACAGGAAGATGCTCATGAATTCCTGCAATGCTTCCTTGATAGACTCGAAAGTTCTCTAATTAATTCAAAAGTAAAGGACGATGCTCTCCCTTTTACCCTGATTCATGTGAGTTCGTTTTTAACCTATAAACACGCCATTTTATCTTAAGACAAAATAAAATGTATCTTAAGACACGCCATTTTATAAACACAAAGTATCATTTGCCAAGTGCAATCCTTAACCACAATTGTCTCAGATTTTTCATCGTCATTCCGAAGAAATCAACAGGAAGATACTCATGAATTCCTGCAATGCTTCCTTGATAGACTCGAAAGTTCTCTAATTAATTAAAAAGTAAAGGACAATGCTCTCCCTTTTACCCTCATTCATGTGAGTTCGTTTTTAACCTATTTGAAAATACTCGCTAAAAGGTACACGATCTCACTAAAAATATTTTTAATGAAATATGAAACCTTTTAGCGAGTATTTTCTATGTACCTTTGAATGAGGTGATGGGGCTAGCGTTTGAATTATGGGCTTAGCATCAGTTGAAGGGTCTTGGCCAAAATAGCCGAGTCTTACCTGCTTCAAACTGGGTCTTGGACAGAATAGCCGAGTCTTACCTAAATCTAACTGGGTCTTTGCTAGTGACCTCGAACCCTGTCTAACCTTTGTCAGTCCCCACTCCTCAAGTTAAAGAACCCATCATGGAAGACCATCAAACCGAACCTCAGATTTCCTAAACCACAACAACAACGATAACATCTTACGGCCAAATAGAGGTTTTACTAAGGTCCTACACCTCAAGAATAGCAATGCTAACAACATTTACACATCTTGACAACCATCTTGAAAACCATCTGACTTTCGAGCAACAACCTCAAGTATCCTTTGCCAAGTGCAATCCTTAAACACAATTCGCTCATATTTTTCATCGTCATCCCGAAGAAATCAACAGGAAGATGCTCATGAATTCCTGCAATGCTTCGTTGATAGACTCGAAAGTTCTATAATTAATTCAAAAGTAAAGGACAATGCTCTCCCTTTTACCCTGATTCATGTGAGTTCGTTTTTAACCTATCTGAAAATACTCGCTAAAAGGTATATAATCTCCCTAAAAATATTTTTAATGAAATATGATACCTCTTAGCGAGTATTTTCAATGTACCTTTGAATGAGCTGATGGGGCTTGCGTTTAAATTATGGGTTTAGCATCAGTTGAAGGGTCTTGGCCAAAATCGCCGAGTCTTACCTGGTTCTAACTGGGTGTTGGCCAGAATAGCCGAGTCTTACATGAATCTAACTGGGTCTTTGCAACTGACCCCGAACCCTGTCTAATCTTTGTCAGTCCTCACTCCTCAGGTTAAACAACAGGAAGATGCTCATGAATTCCTGCAATGCTTCCTTGATAGATTCAAAAGTTCTCTAATTAATTCAAAAGTAAAGGACGATGCTCTCCCTTTTACCCTGATTCATGTGAGTTCGTTTATAACCTAGTTGAAAATACTCGCTAAAAGGTATATAATCTCACCAAAAATATTTTTTATTAAATATGATACCTTTTAGCGAGTAATTTCAATGTACCTTTGAATGAGCTGATGGGACTAGCGTTTGAATTATGGGCTTAGCATTAGTTGAAGGGTCTTGGCCAAAATAGCCGAGTCTTACCTGGTTCTAACTAGGTCTTGGCCAGAATAGCCGAGTCTTACCTGAATCTAACTGGGTCTTTGCCAGTGACCTCGAACCCTGTCTAACCTTTGTCAGTCCTCACTCCTCTGGTTAAAGAACGCATCATGGATGACCATCAAACCGAACCTCAGATTTCTTAAATCACAACAACAACAAAAAATCTGACGGCCAATTCGAGGTTTTACTAAGGTCCTGCACCTCAAGAATAACGATGCCACATCTTGACAACCATCTTGAAAACCATCTGACTTTCGAACAACAACCTCAAGTATCCTTTGCCAAGTGCAATCCTTAAACACAATTCTCTCAGATTTTTCATCGTCATTCCGAAGAAATCAACAGGAAGATGCTCATGAATTCCTGCAATGCTTCCTTGATAGACTCGAAAGTTCTCTAATTAATTCAAAAGTAAAGGACGATGCTCTCCCTTTTACCCTGATTCATGTGAGTTCGTTTTTAACCTATTTGAAAATACTCGCTAAAAGGTATATAATCTCACTAAAAATATTTTTAATGAAATATGATACCTTTTAGCGAGTATTTTCAATGTACCTTTGAATGAGCTGATGGAGCTAGCGTTTGAATTATGGGCTTAGCATCAGTTGAAAGGTCTTGGCCAAAATAGCCGAGTCTTACCTGGTTCTAACTGGGTCTTGGCCAGAATAGCCGAGTCTTACCTAAATCTAACTGGGTCTTTGCCAGTGACCTCGAACCCTGTCTAACCTTTGTCAGTCCTCACTCCTCAGGTTAAAGAACCCATCATGGAAGACCATCAAACCGAACCTCAGATTTCCTAAACCACAACAACAACAATAACATCTGACGGCCAATTCGAGGTTTTACTAAGGTCCTACACCTCAAGAATAACAATGCCAACAACATTTACACATCTTGACAACCATCTGACTTTCGAACAACAACCTCAAGTATCCTTTGCCAAGTGCAATCCTTAAACACAATTCTCTCAGATTTTTCATCGTCATTCCGAAGAAATCAACAGGAAGATGCTCATGAATTCCTGCAATGCTTCCTTGATAGACTCGAAAGTTCTCTAATTAATTCAAAAGTAAAGGACGATGCTCTCCCTTTTACCCTGATTCATGTGAGTTCGTTTTTAACCTATTTGAAAATACTCGCTAAAAGGTATATAATCTCCCTAAAAATATTTTTAATGAAATATGATACCTTTTAGCGAGTATTTTCAGTGTATATTTGAATGAGCTGATGGGGCTTGCGTTTAAATTATGGGCTTAGGATCAGTTGAAGGGTCTTGTCCAAAATAGCCGAGTCTTAGCTGGTTCTAACTGGGTCTTGGCAAGAATAGTCGAGTCTTACATGAATCTAACTGGGTCTTTGTTAGTGACCCCGAACCCTGTCTAATCTTTGTCAGTCCTCACTCCTCAGGTTAAACAACAGGAAGATGCTCATGAATTCCTGCAATGCTTCCTTGATAGACTCAAAAGTTCTCTAATTAATTCAAAAGTAAAGGACGATGCTCTCCCTTTTACCCTGATTCATGTGAGTTCATTTTTAAACTATTTGAAAATACTCGCTAAAAGGTATATAATCTCACTAAAAATATTTTTAATTAAATATGATACCTTTTAGCGACTAATTTCAATGTACCTTTGAATGAGCTGATGGGACTAGCGTTTGAATTATGGGCTTAGCAAAAAAAAATGTATCTTAAGACACGCCATTTTATAAACACAAAGTATCATTTGCCATGTGCAATCCTTAACCACAATTCTCTCGATTTTTCATCGTCATTCCGAAGAAATCAACATGAAGATGCTCATGAATTCCTGCAATGCTTCCTTGATAGACTCGAAAGTTCTCTAATTAATTCAAAAGTAAAGGACGATGCTCTCCCTTTTACCCTGATTCATGTGAGTTTGTTTTTAACCTAATTGAAAATACTCGCTAAAAGGTATATAATCTCACTAAAAATATTTTTAATGAAATATGATACCTTTTAGCGAGTATTTTCAATGTACCTTTGAATGAGCTGATGGGGCTAGCGTTTGAATTATGGACTTAGCATCAGTTGAAGGGTCTTGGCCAAAATAGCCGAGTCTTACCTGGTTCTAACTTGGTCTTGGCCAGAATAGCTGAGTCTTACATGAATCTAACTGGGTCTTTGCCAGTGACCCCGAACCCTGTCTAACCTTTGTCAGTCCTCACTCCTCAGGTTAAAGAACCCATCATGGAAGACCATCAAACCGAACCTCAGATTTCCTAAACCACAACAACAACAATAACATCTGACGGCCAAACGGATCTTGACCGCCATTTATGCGTGAAGATTTTGAAAAATAATACACACTTCAATAATGGGTATAAATTCAAAATATTGTGAATAGAAGTGACAAAAATAGTATACTATTCACTTTGGACTTTGGATGAGGAGGGATTGAATCACTTGAAACAAGGATTAATAATCTAATGATCAAAGGGTTTTAGAAGATGTTTAGAGAGATTTAGATCTGAAAATTTTCGTGCAAAAGGTGAGGAAAATACCATGGTTTGAGGTGGTATTTATAAGAGAAAAATTCTGACAGATTCTGTCAGGTGGAGCATGCCGACCCCCTTAAAATTAAGGGGGTCTCCCTCCTGTAACGGCCTGGAAACTTGTCTTTTAGTGGGGAAAGTTTATTTGGTGAAAAATTAAATGATTTTGGTTAAAAATTTGAATTCATATATTTATTATGATTTAAACATTTTCCTTTATTTCCAAAAGTGTTTTTCAAAAATATATAATAAGTTTATATTATTAAATAAACTTTGTAATAATTAATTAAATACCCCTTTGATCATGAGGTGTATTAAGCACTTGTTTATTCATACCTTAAGTGATTAAGTTGGATAAAATGATATAAACTAACTTAATTCTTGTTTACGTAGTAATCTTACGTTTAATGATTTTACATTTTGTGATCGTCAAAACGTAGAGATATCGAAAAATATAAATAACGTTTTTATGCATTATTTATGTCAACAACATCCTCAATGATTGAAAACTTCCGATCAATGGAAGTTCATATAGATTAGGCATGTATATCCATTTAACTTTTATGTCATGGATCATCATTGTATCATCACAATATAGATTAGACGGTTTATGTATTTGTGCCATAAAACACAAGGTTTTTATGTTGGGCTACAAAACATAGCGGGAGTGGTTGTACCCTTGGTTAAGAACTCGACATCTAGCTTAGTGTCGGAAATATTGTATAGGCGACGATAGGAGTGGTTGTACCTTGTAAAAGAACTCAGTATTTAGCTTTGTACCGGAAAAAGTGTAAGCTACGATTGTAAGGTTTTCTCCGCCGAGAAAGGAGCTTGTTGATCGAGTGAAGTAACTCTCGAGTTGGGTACTCGAGGAGTGGAGTAGGGCGGAGAGGAGATATGTGACCGAACCACTATAAATCCTCGTGTTCGGTTTGCACTTTCTTTTACTGATTGATTTACTTTATTGATTGCATTATGTGATTGCTTGTGTTGTGACTTGTTGATTATACTTGTGTGATAACTAGTTTTAAGTTTATACTAGTCACAAACTATACATAACATCTTTCATATTAAGAACAAACTAAAATTGGATATTTGATACAACAAGTAATAAAGATTTTAAACGGTAACGTATTCAACCCCCCCCCCCTACGTTTTCACAGTTTCAATATTTCTTTTCAAACCACGTACATCTCCCGGTTTCACCCACATTGAATCATCATTAATCTCTTCATTTTGATGGGGCCATGCGAACAAAATTGACCCGGAGTTGTTCAACATAGGTATATCTTGCCACGTAGGTGTGGCAAGAATTACACTATACCCACGGTTTTTTAACGCACACAGAGCTGGAGAAAGTGATGAATCGCCGGTGATTACCATGATATTACATGGCGTGGGGTTATTCCAGGCAAATTCTAGTACCTCAACCAAAAAATTTTATCGAGAAGGTCCTCTTTCTGCCCCATTGGAGTATTCATGAAGGAAATCCCCGAATTGTACCATGCGTTTCTTACATCCGGAGGTACATTTCTAGAATCCTCGTATGCATTGAAAGGTTTAATGTTTCCATCTGTCTTGATTAGAGGATGACTTCCAAGTGAATTACTAACGTAGCCGGCTACCTTCTTGGGTGAGATTTTTTGAGGATGAGGGCAAGTTTTGGCATCCTAAAATGCAGCAGTAACAAAGTTAGTCCCCCTTTGATATGGGGTTTTCATCGGTGGTTTTTTCAAATTAATAAGAATATGATCGAAAGAATTATTACTACCTCCGTCCCATATTAAATGTCCACTTTGAATATTCAAAGTCTTGTTTTATCAACTTTGACCTTAAATATTTTTATTTATGTTTTATAATACACAATGCAAAATATATGAATGAATTGAGTTTTAAATGTACTTTTCATTGATATAATTTTTATCAAGTATCATATAATATAAACAAAAATATTTAAGGTCAAAGTTGAAGAAAAAAGACTTGAAAAGTCAAATGTGGACATTTAATACGGGACGGAGGGAGTATTATTATTATTATTATTATTATTATTATTATTATTATTATTATTATTATTATTATTATTATTATTGTTGTTGTTGTTGTTGTTGTTGAATGAAAGTATGTTTGTATTTGTGTTTTATAAATAAGGTGGTTGTGTGATGTTTGTAATTGTGAATAATGGTAGTAAAAATGGAGGTTGAGGAAGAGTGTGGTTGTTTAGATAGATCTTGGTTGATGGGTTTGTAGGTGAATTGATATTAATCAAGAAAATAAAAGTAAGTAAGGTAGGTAAATTGAAGTAAGGGCCCGTTTGGTTTGTAGATGGGTTTAGGATTTGGATTTGAATTTAAATTTGGATTTGGTTTTGGATTTGGATTTAAATTGCGTTAAAAGTTGTTTGTTTTGTATGTTAAGATGTAAAATGGTATTGAAATTTATACTTATTTTAATATTAAAATAATAAGTGGGCCATCACTAGTAGATATATTTTGTAGATAAGACAAGTGAAAGAAAAATATAATAATGAGTAGGCCATCAAGGTACATACATTTTTTTTGGATACGGACAAGTGAAAGAAAATAAAGAAGAGAGAGAGTGTGTCTTAAAATGTAATTTGTCAGAAAACCTTTGCCTAGAGGACCGGATTTGAGCATCCCCTCAAATAAGGGGTTGACTCCCACTTATAAATCCTCACTTTTTCAACCAAACAATTTATTTTACCGTCACTCCCAAATCCAAATCTAAACCCCACCAACCAAACGGGCACTAAATGTTATTCATTTTAATTGGTGGTTCATTGATGTGTGATAGGTTTTAATGGGCTCCATGATTCATTTTAGTAAGAGTAATAAAATAGGTTTGTTTTGGTAAATTGTGTATGGAATGAGTTTATTTTGTTTTTTTGTTTAAAATAAAAACTATTTTAGACAAAAAAAAAGTATTAAAAAGCAATACTAAAATTTGTAAAAATCAGAAACTGAAGTAAAGACTTTTTAGAAATTCTAAAAGTAAAATACGAATTTGTTTTTGTATTTTTATATTTTTAGCAAATAGAAACAAGATAAAAACTACAACTAGAATGAAAAATGATTTAAAAGATTTTTGTGACAAAAATAAAAAGAGGGTTAAGTGGAGAAGATTTAAGCTCAAAACTTTATAAGAAAGTGAACTTAAGATTTGAAGAATTATAGAAATTTATAAAAATAAGCAAGACATGTACTAAAAATATATGATTAGGAAGCAAATTATTTATAAAACTTAAACATAAAAAATTAAACTACACTACTCCAACTCCTGTATACTACCCAAAAAAAAATTAAAAAAAAAATTGAGAGAAATTTTATAAACCTATGAGGAAGTTATGAAATGTTGAAGATGTGGGTTTTATAGAACCTAATGTTGCAAAAAATACTCCGCAATGTTTTATATTTTCATAGAAGCCTCTAAAACTATTATGGAGTAAAACACTAAAACTATTACAAAGTTCTCCAAGCAAATTTTCAGACAAAGAAAAGCATCAAACCTTACTCTGCCGACGCTCCAGGACACGTGGCACGATGCATTTGGAAGGCGTGGGAAACAAGCGCCTTGTGGGGCGTGGAAAACAAGCACTGGACAAGCAGCAATGCTAATGGTCATGTTTGGCAACAAGCGGTAAGGAAGCGTTTAGGAGCGACAAGCGGTAAACGGTAAGCGGTAAGTATTTAGATAAAAAGCTTGTTTGGCAAAATCTCTAATAGCGGTTGAAACTATCCTAACCGCTCCAAAATGAAATGCTTCTTGAATGAGCTTTTCAGAATTGCTCCAAGCATTTAGATACTGAAATTACATATATACCCTCATTTGTTTAATCATTTACTTTATTTTAATGTGTATATGACCTTTTTCGTAATTTTACACTTTATAATTACTACTACAACTACGTTACCAAACATGTTTTTTAAATAAACAACAACTGCTTACTGCTACTGTCAACTGCTTATTGCTACTGCTACATGTCGCCAAACATAGCTCGGCTTTGGCCAGATTATTGCTTGAGCTTGGCTTATTTCTTCGGGCATTTTCCGATCTTCAATAATCTTCGATAGATGCTTAATATCCCGTACTTTTGCTCAAATGTCCGCGTTCCATACCTATGACAAAATTTAACAATATTTGCACTTAAAATACACATATTTGTTATTATTTTAGCCTAAAATGAGGGATTCTTGACAATAAAAACATGTACTAGTATATTCTATCGAATATCACATATCTATGTATAAATCTTGGTACCGTATATGCCTATAGTTTGGATTAAATATTAACTCATTCTATAAATATTTACATGCCTATATGGTTGTGCAAATGTGGTTATGGGGGTTTGGAATATATGATCTTTACAAGTTTTTCTACACAGTTAATACTTAATAATACAAGACAACCTATGCTTATAATGTAGTAATTATTTTGGTAATATCTGCAATAATGTCAAAAGGCAAAGTTTTTATCCGTTGGGGAAGAAAGTATGACAAGGTGATGTTGTCTTGCTTTCTTCCAAAGTTCCACTATCCACTTTATCGTTCCATGTAATTATGTAAGCATTTCCTAACCGGTTTTTTTTTTTTTTTTTTTTTTTTTTTAAGTGTGTTGTAATGTAAAACAATAATAACCTGTCTCAAATTTACAGCCTTTCAAAGTCTTTGGCTTCCTTTTATAATCCTATACTCTATTCGGTCTCTAAGCGACAAGGATACAATATCTAGATAGTTTTTAGTTATGTTTTCTCTAAAATCGTATTTTAATTTTTCAAAGCTCTTCAATTCACATCCTTTCAAAGTCTTCGGCGTACCCCCCGCCAAAACCAACGAGCAAGTAATGAAAGCTTAGACTTAATTATTTCTTATTCATGTGTTATAAGACGATGTAAGATATGAATGTGTTTGTTATTATTGAATGAATAATACATAAAAAAAAATATATATATACAAGGTACTGTATAAATAATGAGTATCCATGATCTATTTAGGGTAAATTTCTAATCAACCTCTAAACTCTATTTAGGGTCAATAATGAGTATACATGATTTTTACCCCGCGATGTTTAGGGGTAAATTAACTTGATACATGGTGTTCACCCTGTTACTTTTTAGTTGGATTCTATAGACGTGACATTGCAACATAAAATTATGGGAGTTTTGAAAAAAGATACTCATTTCTGGGATCATCTTTTTAAGAATGTATCGATTTTGCAGGAGCCGATAAAATGAAAAAATGAAAAAGTCAAGAGATCGAACAACTACAACCTATTGAACGGATATTGTCGACTTTTTGTATATATAGTACGTATTTTACATTAAATTACATGAAATTGTTACGTTGCAATATGGCATGTCCCATTTGTTCTATACATGTATAATATGCAACTAAAAAGTAACAGGGTAGTCACCGGAGCATTGCTCAATGGTATCACTACCCCACCGCAAACTTCTAGTTGACCGTCAAAAACGGCTTTGAAGAAATAAGTCATTGATTCAATCTCACCTCCTGGCTAAAGGTTACTGGAGATCGAGGTGCTCATTGCCAAATGTTAGTTCTTTTGTGGAGTGTCAATCGGCACTTAAAAAGGGTGCACGGGGTCATAATTTTCCCGACGATCTAAACCTTTAGAGAAAGAGTAACGGGGTTAAAATCCTGAATCAAGTTAATATACCCTTTAAACGTCACAAACTAGTTACTCCCTCCGTCCCATATTAAGTGTCCACAATGGAATCTTGGGTTGTCCCAAATTAAGTGTCCATTTGTACCTTCCAACCAATAAGATGAGACTTTAGTGGGTAAAAATAATATTTGATTGGTTGAGAGTGTAGTTAGTGGATTCTCTTAAAACTTTGTGCATTTGGTAAGTGGACACTTAATATAGGACGGAGGGAGTATATTTCTTTTCTTTTTTGTTTGCCAAAAGTTGATTTCTCAATCCATTTTAAGAGTGAGAAACTATTAGGTTCCTTTTATTAGCAAATTTGGCATCTTATGTCAGCTTTTTTCAGCAATTTTCCCAAATTCAAAATATGCATATACTTTCACAAATACTGCCAAAGACGGAGCCAAATACTTTTAGCAAGAGAGTTAAAATCAAAACTAGTATCGTATATATACAACATCAATATGCTCAAAATATTGGGCTTATGCTTATGTTATATAAGTGGGTTATGACTTATATAACATAAGTTTATAACCCTACGGTGAACGTTTGGATTATTTGGTTTAGGTTATATGTGAGCCTTTTACATTATGTAATATCGACGTCGTTTTAAAGAAGGTTAAACAAAAAGGAAAAATTAAAAAATACTACTATACGTTAAGTAGTATTAATATCGCGTATATAGGACACTTAAATTTGGTTTGCATACTAGCAGGATATTGAACTTGAGACCTCACACCATTTTTAGAATAATATTTGATTAGTAACAAGCTCCCCTTTACCACTTATGGCACCCTATAAGTTGGTTTTAAGTAACAAAAATGTTAAGTAACCAATTGTTTTCACGTTGGAATGTTAATCAATAGATTTACTTACCCAATCCAACTTCAAAGTGAAGGGTTCGAGATGACTAAAAATAGGTGGAATCTAAAGTTCGGTTGACATATTACGTGTTAATTATTTTAATTACACAAAGACTATATATATACTTAGAGGCCTAATTGGTAACATACGAAATAATAGATAGGATTACATCTCAATACAATTAGAGGTATTATATTAAGAGTATAAACATGATTATAATTTGAATAATGATTTTGAGGTTATTAATCTAAATATCTTTATCGAACTGTGGTTAAATTTTATATTAATATTGGTCCTTGATTTACAGGTTTAAGTTATAAGGGTTTAAAGACTTAAAATTACCAAATGTTAACATTTACATAAATTTCCAGTATCTGGGTAAAATATAAATTTATAAAAAAACCATAACACACTCCAAACTTATAAATATTTTTCAAATGTTAGAAACCTTACAATAAATAATTGTAAATTGCGTTTTCCATTTGATGTTCAAATAAGGAAAGAACAAACTCAAAATTAGTCTCGGCTTCTTGATGTGGTATTGAACTCAAGGTATAGGTTTGTTTTTTTGGGTATTTGAAAGTTAATGAAGAACAAAAGTTTGTTCATAGAGATTTTTAATTGAAGGTCCAATGTGGAGAATGGTTTGTTTTTAGTAATCTTTAAAGACTGAGTAGGAGACCCTTTATATATACCTGGAGGACCTATTTGACTTACATGTATTAGTAACCGTTATAGTTATATCCGGGTGGGTATAGGTTTTTGAGTGATTTTAAAAGACGAGGTTTTTTTTTTATAGAGGATTCTATTGATTATGTTTAGTTTATTATAATAGAAATAGAGATTGTGATTTGGTGGATAATGGANTTTTCCTTTTTGTTACTTCTTTAAAACGACGTCGTTCATAATGTAAAGCTCACTAATCTGTACGGTCATTTATATTTAAGCATTACACGTAAAAAAAGAAAAAAAAATGTAAAAAAAATGTGAAGCTAAATTTATGTATATGTGATTATTTGTTGGTTAATGTATGCAGATCTGTTGTTTATTTTGTGTTTATTGTGTATAATTTCATTTCTAGGGTTTAGCTTTTGTTTTACACGCATAAAGTCTAGTTTTATCGTTCTAGGTAGAATGTAACATGTTTCGTTTCTTTTCGTTTCATATGATGTTCGAGGCGTTTATTATGCGGTTTAAGGTTTTGTGTTTGTTTTACATGTGTAAATTGTAGTTTAGGTATATACAGCTCAGTGTATGGTTATTTGTTGGTTGATAAGATTTTATTCGGAGTTTGCGCCGTTTATTATGCTGATTTGTTGTTAATCTCGCGCAATGAGCGATAAGTTTGTTTCTAGGGTTTCGTGTTTGTATAATTTTGCCGTTTATTATGCTAGTTTGTATTATGTAAAACATAATACAAATTCTTTTTACATGCATAAACTCTAGTTTTATAGTTGTAGGTAGAATGTAGCGCGTTTCATTTCGTTTGGTTTTATATGAGTTTCGAGCCGTTTATTATGCATTTTCGGGTTTTGTGTTTGTTTTACATGTGTAAATTGTAGTTTAGGTAGATACAGCTCAGTGTATGATTATTTGTTGGTTGATAAGATTTTATTCGGAGCTTGCGCTGTTTATTATGCTGATCTGTTGTTAATTTTGCGCAATGAGCGAGAAGTTTGTTTCTAGGGTTTCGTGTTTGTTTTACATGCTTAAAATGTAGTTTAAGTAAATAATAATAAATGTATGGTTTTTAGTTGGTTGATATGCGTTTTCTATGATTTTATTTGCAGTTTGAGCAGTTTATAATGCCGATCAGTTGTTAATTTTGCGTAATGAGCGATAGGTTTGTTGTTAGGGTTTCGTGTTTGTTATATATATATGTGTGTAAAGTGTAGTTTAACCAGTTAAAACATAATGTATGAGCATTTTGTTGGTTGTTTAATTTTTAGCATGATTTTGTTCGATGTTTGAGTTGTTTTATTGCAAAATCTGTCGTTAGACAGATAAAATTGGTTACATAATAATTTTCTACTTAATGTAGCATGTTTAACGTGATTTTGTTTGTAGTTTTCAGTCATTTTTTTATGAATGCTGGTCGTTAGCCCTGTGATTCTAGTTGATAATCGGTTTTGTTTTTGTGGTACATGTAGAATTTGTAGTTAAGCTTGTAACCTCAGGTGTATAGCGATTTAAGAGTAAATGTCACGTGATGTGTATGAATTTATCCGTATTTTGAGTCGTTTAGTATTTAATCTGTTGTGAAGTTTTGAGTTTTCTGTTGACATTCAATTTCTAGGATTTTGTTTCTGTTTTACATGAAGATTTTGTAGTTCATCAAGTTGTTAGAAGTGGTTGTGTAATTAACTGTTATTTGAATTGTAGAGTAGCATGTTTGGTATGAATTTGTTTAAGGTATGAGTCGTTTTGTATACAGATCTGTTGTTAATTTAGAACGCAAATAAAATTGTTAAAATCGGCTGTATAATTATTTGGTACTAAATGTAGGCATGTTTTGTGTGATTTTTTTGAAGTTTGAGTCATTTTTTACCGTTTGATATGTTGTTGACTTTGCGATTTTAGCAGATATACAAATCGGTTTTGAGTTTTTGTTTATGTTTTACATGCAAACTTTGTTGTAAGATTTTTAAAGTTGTTTGTATAACTATATAATTAGAGAATGTAGCATGTTTTGAATGATTTTGTTCAATGTTTGAAGTTTGAGAATGTAGCCGTTTATTATGTAGATCTGTCGTCAATCTTGCTTTTTTTGGTCGTTAGTTTATTTCTAAGTTTTTGCTGTTGCTTTACATGCTAATTTGTAACTAAATTGTTAAAATCGGTTGCGTCCTTAGTTGCTAGTTAAGGTAGCATGTTTAGTATAGATTTATTTGATGATCATCTTTTTCAATATAATGTATGCAAGTTTGAGGCGTTTTGTCGATACATGAGATGAGAGTGAGTGTTCATAGTTGGGTCTTTCTCAAGTATACAAACAGATGTCACATTTGTTTATATGATTAAGGGAACTGATTTGCAAAGCTTTTTATGATTGTTATTATACTTGGAAAGTGTGTCAATATATTCTATAATTACGTTTTTGTAGTTATACATCTTTCGATTGGTTTTGGAATGGTTTAGTTTTGTCAATAGATTGTTCTCTTCCATATAGCTCCTAGTTATTGATGTTGTGATGTGCATATGGTCTCTGTTAGACCAATATTAATTCGCATATGGATTATGAATTTGACTTCATTGTTATTGCAGGAAGGTCAAGTTATCACAGTTCAGTACCTATGAAGAGTGAACCTAGTGGAGGACTTATTGCTAATATGGTTGCTACTGTTGCTCATGGTAATTTAATTGACTCCATATATTTGTTGCTCAAATCCAAATGTGTCACATGTTCTAAGCAAAAGAAATTTGTGCTCGTTGTTTAGGTTTTATTTGGTCTACTGGAAACGCAATGGCTCATAGGGCTATTTATGCTATCATGGGCCCTCGTACTGTCCAGATTGAGAATGTTCCTGCTGCTCAGGTTGCCTCTTCTGCTGCTCCTGCTGATGCATGTGCAAGCCAAAACAAGGCATTTTATGATGTAAGTTTTTTATTTATGTAATCCGTTTTGTTTAATTGTTATAAAACAAATTGAGTTGTGGTCCGCCTCTCTGAAAAATTGTTACACCCTAGTTTAAAATGGTGGATCTGGCACTTGTGTAGTTAGGAACAATGTGTTCCATTTGATCTGGACCACCAACTTCTAACTAGTATGATTTTTACTAAGAAAGTCAAAATGACGGAAGTACCCATTTTTGCAATTGCTCATAGGTTTTACTTGAACTCATCTACAGATGTACCCTTTTTTTCCGGTTTTGTTGGACTTTAATAGGCAAGCTTACTCTGCTTAAGAACTATGGGTTATTAAATTGATTGTAGTTTTAGCTGACTAGTCACCTTTATTCGCTATGGAATTGTCATAGAATACAAGTTCTAAAACGATAGAACCAAATGTCCCAAGGAATTATTGAAGTCACTGTAGTCGACAAGCCAATGAAACTATACATCTTTTGGAAATTGGTAGAAATTAATATAGCTTTAGAAAACTGATACTCGAATTTTATAAAAACCATTTAGTAATGTCAGTGTTTTGTAGGTTCTTTTGGTTTATTATATACACGAATAGCCGAACTCGAAACGTGCAATGATTTTGTTTTATTCCGAAAGTTTAATGACCAAATCAGAAATAAAGTTTAAGGCGTCTTTACTCATTGAATATGGTTGTTTTTGCTATGATATTGCTTGAGTTACGATATTTTTGCTGATTTTGTGGCAGTGCATCAACACTTCTGGGAGTGATATCATCAAGTGCCAGTTCTACATGGACATGCTTTCTCAATGCCGCAAATCTGGATCTGCAACTCCTGTTGCTGTCAGCTTTTGAAGACAACCACGATCAATGCCCCCACTAGTGTCCACCTGGACGTTTATCTTTTTTACTAGTAGTAGTATGCTAAAACAGTCTTTGGATGTCTGATAAGCCGTACATGACTTGGTGTTTGGATTATGTGATCTTTTGATGCAAACGGTATTAGTAATTGTGGGTTGACTTTTAAACTAGCTTAATTTTCTTTCATATTTTTAGTTCTAGGTTTTCGTACTATTTGTCCGGTAATACTTACCAACAGGTATGTTTCATGTCCTGGGTTTTAGAAATTGCATAAAACCAAAGCAAATTGCTCAGTTTTAAATTTGCATAAAAGCAAACCAAACACCAGATTTGAATTCGGCATGGATTTGGTTTAAAACCATAAACACCAAATTTTATGACATAATCTACTAACCGGAAAACGCTTGAACATGTCTCTAGAAACTAAACGGCAACATCTGAAGGCTTAAGTTCAAGCTTAACATAATAAAAACAAACTAAAAGGTTTCACAAGCGAAGTAAATTAAAACAAGACAAAGAAGTTTCCTTGACAAGAGTCCTCAAAACCTTACTTTTCTATCTTCAATTATAGAAACCAAATTTATCATATAAAGTATATAAATCTTCGGGTTTTTCAGTTTAACATGTTTACAACTTTTGACAACGAAACAATGATTAAATACTTGTTAAACAACAAAGTATAGAAGTTTTATTCGTTTTAGTTTGGTGGTTTTATTCAGTGTCAAAGAAAAGACTCAACATAATTGGGTTTACAAATATGAGTCGCCTCTGATTCCAATATCTTAGTTTATTAAAGTTTAAGCTTGTATAACCTTAAACAAGCTCGTTCCCAGTTCATATGAGAATAACGAAACAATAAAATCTTTGAAAACATAAAGCGNGTAATTAAAACAAGACAAGAAGAAGTTTCTTTGACATAGTCCTCAAAACCTTGAATTTTTCTGTCAATTATCGAAACCAAATTTATCATATAAAGTACATAAATATTCGGGTTTTTCAGTTTAACATGTTAAAACTTTTGACAACGAAACAGTGTCAAAGAAAAACTAAACATAATTGGGTTTACAAATATGAGTCACCAAGTTTAAGCTTGTATAACCTTAAATAAGGTCGTTCCACAGTTCATATGACAATAACGGGAAACATAAAATCTTTGAAAAACATAAAGCGGGCTAGTTGCGTATTCACGACTAAAAACCTTGTGATAATCAAATTTGATGGATATATTTGGCATTCATAAAATACAAAAGTGTGGACACGAGAACCAAAGAAACTAAAATATAAGTATGGAACTTTTGACCTCAAGCAGACTAAAGCTGTTTTGCTAATTCTAAAAACTAATGCATAATCGCAAGATAAGACTTGAAAGAATTAGCAAGAAAATGAAAATGCCGCAAAAAAAGAGGTTGGCATTTAATTAAAACTCAAACTGTACATATATACAGTTCAACTGAGCTTTTAGCTGGTTACGCATGTGATATGATATGTTTTATATACGCTCACAAACTTGCATAACTTTATCAAATCTTAACCAAAACCAAATCCTTCGTTGGCTTCATGAATTGCAAGCAGTAGTCTCTCTCCAGATGCTGCTTAGACGGATATTCAGGTAGATCCCAACTGGTTGAAACTGCATCCGCAAAAAAGAAAAACATTAATAGATATTAAAAAAAAAAAAAAAAAAACACCAATACGTACATCTTTCCAAGTTAACGACTAATAGTTTGCAATAGTATGGTATCTTTAAAAAAAAGTTAATAGTCTAACAGAAACGTTACCAGGTATGAGCAGAAGGCAAACGATCAGTTCCTCCATACGCCTTATGAATCTGAAACTTCTGAGATCCAGAGATACCTTGCAAAGCACTGAACCCTTCTAAAGGCACCTGTGTTTTAAAAGATGGCACAGAACTTAATAAACATGTACGGCAAAATAGAAGAAAGAAACAAAATAAAGCGTAGTGCCTTATGCAGAAACAGAATAAAGTGTAGTGCTTTATTTGTGGCAAAAAAGCTATAATATGTGATTACGCTAGGCGTAAAGTAAAGTATGTTACGTTTTACTACAATTGACCCTCGGAAAGATTTTAGTGTCATGAACATAAGAGCCACATAGATCATACATAACAAGATTACCTTTGAGGTGCCAGTCACGAATTGCAATAAACGAGCCTTGTCTTCTTTGCTTAAGCCTTGAGCAACCTCCCAAAACCACTGTATAACAGGAGATGCAGCACTGTACCCAGAATACTCGGTATTTGCCCTCATGTCATCCACTAAAAAGATATTAAGATACACAATTACAGATTAGAACAGCACTTATAAGAATGAAAAGATTTATAAATAGATAACAATGATCGTAATGTCAATATACACATAGTTACTTACAGTCGATATCTGGAAGTCCGCTTATCAACAATTCCAGTTCCTTATCATGAAAGATAGATATGTGATCACGAGGGATCAATTCATTGAAACCCTCCAAAAATGCGTTTATTTGAGGGCGAATGGCAGTTGTTAACCGATGCTCAGCAATGAGATCAACATATTCATGTTTGTTTTCTTCAGTAACTCGAATATTTCTTCCACCAGGGATTAGTTCATGATCCGTTACCTGTTATCATGCATATCATAATTACAAAAACTATACACAAATCACACCCATTTACATTGAAGTGGTTAGGATAAGAATTCTTACTTCTCCTTTTTCGTATAAGATTAGCTTCTCTTCATCCGCGTCAACACTAAATGTTAGATCTAAAATATCACTAATATCGTTCTGCACAAGAATTTTGAACATACATAAGTTTTAATAAGAGAAATGCTCATTAAATGCATTTAAAGTGACTTTTCAACAAGACGGACAGAATTAGAAAGTTCAACATACCTCAAGCATCCACTTCAAGTTTTTGAAGTAACCGGGATCAATTGCTTCAATGTCATGGTAGGTTACTTTCACCCCAAGCATATGCTTGTAAAATGATCTTGTGAAATGAACATCGAGCAACTGACCATCAAAAAGTGCTTTCCCAACCTAGAAAACGATTCAACTGTTATAAAGCAATGAAGTGAAAAAAACATACAAGGGGTGGCAAATGTTATCACATTTAACAGGTCAATTTGGTATATCTCTTAGCTCTAACATGTCAAATGGGTAATATGTGGACCCACCCAACTTGACCTAGCCCATTACCCAACTCAGGGTAATGGGCTAGGTCAAGTTCAATTTAAAAAAGGAAGGGTAGAATCACTTACAACTCTCCCAACGAACTTGAAGTACGAGAGGTGTTCTGTTTGAAAAACAGAATTTGGATTGGGCTGAAATGTTGAGTCATTACCAACAGTCGTGAATAGCAAAGCCCCCTTATCAAAAATAACCCTTGATAACAACTGATACCATTCCCTAGTAAGTCCTCCGGCATCAATACCTTCTTCCCCCTGGAAATGAACAGTCAGCCTACCCTTTAAATCTTGTGGGGACCTCATTCTCAACTGATTATAAGAATCTTCAAGTATGTATGCTCTTCTAACAGATATTCTCAAAGAACTGTGATGATGATCATGTTGATGCTTAATTTTCGATCTGAAATGCGAACGCTTATTATCAAAATCAATAAAGCGTGGGACCTTTAACATAACCGAGAAGGACTTTTCAAGCAATCCGGGGTTTTGTCTGATAAAAGCATTGAGAAGTTTCCTATGCTTATCTGAGAACTTCACAAAAGCTGCATTCTTTTCGTCAACTTTCACGGAAGTACTCAATGTTTTCTGCTGGTTGTCAGAAGTGCTGGCATCTTCAGAGCTAGGGACAACGTCTTGTCCAAACTGCAACTTCTCACACATCACAAAGAAGGATTCTATATATGGCAAGATGTTCTGAGTACCGGCTGGAAGTGGAGGCAATACACTTGAAGGTCTTGAAGTTAAGATCATGGTTGAAGCAGATGCATCAGTTGTAGTATCAGTAAATGTCTCAATTTTGCTTATACATGTGCTCAATTCTATCCATAATGGCTCCAGAGCAGCATTTATGTCATTTACAAGAGAAAGAGTAGCAGCTTGTTCCTTTTCAAGAATGGTCTGTTCTTTATCTTGACTAAGTGAAGCAACGAGTGAGCTTAATGCTTGTATAACCCTTAAAATTGCTGCTCCATCCGAACCTGAAGTGTTGACCATTGCTTTCTCTATTTCACCAAACACGCGTAGTTCATCAATTCCCAATGTAGTCAATTTCTTCATGGAACCAGCTAGCTCAGTTATGAACAAATGACAATGATGTGGAGCAATAGCCACCAATTTCTTCATTATATCAGCAACAAGAGCATAAGCATTGTCCGATAAACTGAAATAAATACTTGTTAGCACAACAAATGGGAAGAAGATTTACGTACAAATTCACATCCATATTGCAATTACACCAACAAACCATTTTCAAAGAAAATAAATAGTAGATATACAGGCCCTTGCATTTTCATGGTTTTATGGAAAAAAGGTTTGAGAAAATTAGTGGCAAATAGATTAGACAGACTATTGCAAATTGAATTGGCAATAATCTTATAATTAACGAAAGACAAACAAAAATGATTCAAGAGAAATGAACCATACATCTTTTGTGTCCGCCATGGACAAACTGATGTACTAACCAAATAACTACAGTAATGCAAGTGAAGTTGCAAGAGCAAATATAAGCAGTTTTGGATCATTTGATGAAGGACAGCATGATATTACATAACCTAATATTAATAGCACAAAGATTAAAAGCAGAACTGATATAAAAGTTCTATACCTTTCACATGCAAGCAGCGAGCAGAGAAGACGAAGTTCTGCTTGTGGCAAGTGTAGCAGAATATTACGAGATTCATCTTCTTCATTAGCACCAGATGACGAGGGTTTAGAGGTGTCATCAACTGTGGATGATTTAGCATCTGGATTGACTTCGGCATCTACCGTTGACATCTGAGCAGATTCGTCAGTAGGAGATTTCTCATGCTCAACCAACCCTTGCCTACTTTCAGCATTATCAATGATGACATCCAATAAGTTCAGCAGCTGAAACCATAGAAGAGCAGTAAATAAATTATATCCAAAGAAACTCTAGTAAAGATGAAGAGAAAAGAATATTGTTTAAATGACGGATCAATAACCTGCTCAAGGTGTGCAATACTTCTCAAATAAAGTGGTTGTTTTAAGAGGCTCAACAACAATGTTATGGCCAATAAACCCTCTTGATGGTGCTGCTTTCCTGTTTCATGATCTTCAGCAATCATGACAGCTTTTCCGCGAGACTGATCAAGACTTTGTGACTTCGAGACAGCTGTTGGAGAGATACTAAAATGTAGCAAAAGTTTCGCAACGAATTTATGATTCCTGGCAAGATATGTTAAAGTTTCTAGAACACGACGTGACACCAACGGTGGTACACCTATGATAAATGCGAAAAATGTTAGCTTCCGCTAAGAAAGTACAAATCACAAACAGTTGGAAATGATGAACGCAAACATCACCAAGCATATATAAAGACTCTTACCGTCAAAACTTTGAGGGCGAGAATACATCAGATGACTCTGGCAAGAGTAAAGCCGATAAGAGGGCTCAGAAGCATTTAAATCACTGTTAGGATTTTTTGAATCAAGGACTAAGAGATCCATCAACAATTTCACCACAGCAGATCTTGTGTCAACATGAGCACATAAGTTTAAGAGCAGCCTCTGTAGCTGTGGTTTATATAGTGGCTGTGCAACAAATAAAAAAAAATGCATTGATAAGAAACTGTGAGCACATATACAAGATAAGAAACCACAGACCAGATTGCTACCTGAACTACTCGAAACAAACGAATCATTGCTTTAATATCATCTGTATCAACTAATGGAGCTCCTTCAGTATCAATGGGCTTACTTGACCTACGAGGATCAATGCTGGAACCAATTCCTTCACCTCTTCTAGATGACTCACCTCTCCTACTTCTAGGTAACATACCAAAAAGTGTCCGGTTGTAGCGACGGGCAAACCTCTCTCGCAACATGTTAGCCTCCGCGACAAGCGCAGGTGTGAGATTAGAAAGAACCGCATCTGATGATGTCAATAGGACCTGAAGATATGGACCAAAAAATTGTTAAAAAGGTTAACTTAAAATCATAATGCACGACGAGATAGAACTACCTCTTCCCGGATTTCTGAAGGAAATGTAGCAATTATGGATACAGTGTCCATCTCCACAGGTTGACCGTCTAATTCTTGTGACCGCTGTACCCCTTGTGCCTGCTGCTGCGCTAAAACTTCTGCTCGAATGTCTGGCGGAAGTGCCGCAAGAAATTCAGGGTCAATTTCTCCTCCATTTTGTGGTTCAGTATTTGAAGGTTGTGTCACTGAACCTTGGCGACCCGAAAGAACCTCAGCGCGTAACTCCTCAGGAAGTGCATCCAAGAATGCAGGGTCAATCTGTACAGATCCAGAACCACTGTCACCTTGTGTTTCCTGAGCAGCATCGCCTTCCTCTGCTTCTTGACTAGGACTTTCCGATACCTCAGTAACGCTATGGAGGGATGCTTCTATCCCACTTACGGATGCCGTATTCCCAAGTGATGCATTTGTTCTTCGTGTTCGAGAATCAACAGGACCTTGCCTTTCAGCACTATCATCATGACCATCAGCACTTCCAATTTCAACATCCAGACTCCGAAGACTTTCTCCTAAGGTAGCCTCACTTTCACTGCTCTCTTCACTCACAGCTTCAACATCCCGCAAAACAGAGTTGTGCTCAGACTGCATTGGAATAGATTGAGGTTGTCCAACAGATGCACCCGTACCTCGTTGAGATTCATCTACTGTGGGAACGCTTTCATTATTACTGACGTTCTCAGTGGTGGGTTCAGGTACCATCCCAGAAGATGCTTGGAGTTGATCAGTCCCATCTTGTGTTTGAGCATCCACTATTGTGTCACCATCAGGTGCTTTCTCAGGGGTAGGGGGTCTCAAATGAGAGACCAACAAATCTTCAAGGCCAGAAGGAATGCTGGATGTGTTTGGTCCACCACTTTGCTGGTCATCAGCCCACATGCTTAGCCGGTGTCCATGCTGTCTATGACGCCCATTCCTCAAAGATCGGAATATTGAATCCAATCGTGATGAAGTCGACTCCAAATTTATGTCAGAGTGCCCATCACGACTATTTCCTAAAGAACACAGAGTAATCCCAACATTAGTGAAGGATAGGTATCATCAAGGGCGATGGTCAAAACGTAAAATAGAACAGCAACAACAATGGAATAGCTGACATACACTCACAAATAAAAAAATCATAAGAAAATAGCCGTACCTGCTTGTCGAGACAAAACTGGACGTGATGATGAGGGCTCCACTAGAAGTGGATGTTGGGACGGAGCAGATGTGTCACCTGCTCTCCCAAGAAGATTATAGATGGAAGTTGTACGACCTTGACGTCTTGAACCAAAAACTTCAACAGGCATCACATGGAGCGCATCATTAGAAAAACCATGGTCTCTGCCAAATACTTCAATATGGTCCAAGACATTTATCCCATTCATTTCCTCACCCAGTCCTAGTATAACTCCACCATCATCCTCATCCTCATCATCCTCTTCATCTTCGTCTTCTTCCTCAATCATGTCCTCATCAAAATCATCTTCATCGATTTCATGTTCATCTTGATCCGTGTCGGGATGTGGTAAGTGATGGACTGCGTCTTCTTCAAGATCATTGTTTTCATCATCTCCGTCTTCATCTTCATCCTCCTCGTCCTCTTCTTCTTCATCTTCATCACCTTCATCTCCTTCATCCCCTGACATATCTTCATCGTCATCTTCATCCAGACTCTCTTGGATATCAGGTTGAATTTCGAATCTAATTCCCATAGAATCAAAACCATTTTCAAGAACCCTTGTGTTGTCAGAAGATTCATGCATGTAATCATCTTCACTTGGAGGAGCAAAGCTCCCATCAATATCCTGATCATGTTCCATGTCGTCTGTGACAGCCTCGGACCCACGATAAGTCTGGACAGCGCTAGAAGACTCGATGCGTTCCGTAGGGCTAGAACTTGGATTAGGTACATCACCTAAATTTTCTGCCTGCTCATGTTCTACGTGATCAGTAGGTTTTGTAGCATTCTCACTCCTTCCAGCATTAGCCTCAGCAGCATGAACATGCTCTTTTGTCACCAGCTCTAAAACCTTTACAAGCCCAGGTGCGACCTTCAGTGAATCAGCATGATCCAGGTCCATCACTTCTAGGATTCGTGTAAGCGACCGAACCAGACCAACATCAATGAACGTAACAGAAGCTTCTCCTGAAATTGAAGACCCTGTTGGTGAACGAGCAGCCAGTACATCATTGAGGAAATCAACAAAAGCTTGGATATCATTTCCCGGTGGTTGATGAACAATAGATGAACCAACAAAGTCATTGAAAACATTATTAATCTCCATAAAAATTCTCTTCCGTGCCTCTGTAGAACGTACACAAGAAGCCACCAGAAATTGACTAGCCCTGCCACCTAGTTTATGCCTCCAATCAACGTCTGTCTTTTTCTCCTTTTTAGAGTTTCTGTAGTAAGGAAGAAACTGATGAAGAATATGATGAAATACTCCACCGCCAAAAAGACCCTTTGGGGCAGAGCTGCGAGAGCTGCTAACTTCACTATCTCTTCGGAGCAGAACATGGACAGATGGACCATACATCAACAAAATCTCTGTAAGGATCTTTAAAAGGAATACAACCTTTGCCATAGATGCAAATTCCTCCCCATTATTTCCACTTGCTTCAGATGTCGAGGCAACAGCTTTCCCTTTTCCCTTGTTTGAAGCCACATCGATTTCCATATCCGTTAAAGATGAGCCCTCTTCTGATACTCCCTCGTCTTTAACAGGAGGTACAAAAGCTATAACGGAAGCCAAAAGCAGCTCAATTACATTTACAAAACTCTGAGGAGGTTTTCGATGAACTTTAACATGTTTTATATTTGCCTCAGGGAGTTTGCCAGTATTCTTCATGGTAGTCTGTGCTTTTTCTTTCTCGTTTTCTTTTTCTTTGGATTTATCCTTTTCGCGGTCTTTTAGCAATATGATGTATGGTCTGTCACCCACCATCTCAATTTGGCAAACAGAATGCGCAGCTTGTAGAAAAATGGCGGGATCCCTTGAAGCGACAGAACTCAGATTCACAAGGAAGTTACGTGGTGTAAGCCTCCCATTAGACTGTCGATTGATAGCCGTGACAACACTCTGGCGTATTTCAGATTCCATAGCTTGCTGGAGTGTCTGTGGGTCTTCAAGAATATGACGAATAATAGAAGCAGCAACATTATCAAAGCCAACAAACAGACTACTAGCAGGCAAAGATAGCAGCAAAGGCAAACCCCCAGCATTTAGGAAGCTAAGAGCAACAGAATGAGTTCTTGTGAGTGTGGAGCATAGCTGCAGAACAGCATGAATTGTCTCGGATGGATGCTGATTCCTCAAATAACAGCATGATATCTCAACAAGCCTCTTATGCTCCTCTAAATTCATATGCCCTGAATTTGGTTGCAACTTTTTTTCATCTAATACTATAGAGGTTTGGTTACCAGCATCATCTTTCTTCAATAGCTCTGAAATATCAGCATTCAGCTTTTGATCAACCTGAGCAAGCCGATCAACAACAAGAAAGGCTGCTGTCACCCATTTAGGAACTTCCAAAGTCTTGTTCTCATGTGTACCAGAGTTCCAGTTTGACAAAAGATCTGCAGCAACTTCAACTAAACCACCCTTAGAAGCAACTTCCCTCGAGTCTTTATCCTCGTTCAAAAGCAAAGCAAGAACATGAAATAGGGAAGATAGCATAGCATTCTTCTTTTCACCATCAGTAATGGAACCGCAAAGTTTCACCTGCTCAAGAATAAACGTTACAACAATGGGCCTGTAATGACCATTGTCTTGAGAGCATATCATTAAAAGAAGGTCCCGGACTGAAAACGCTAGAGAATCCTTCGTTTCAAGAAGCTTTTTACATGTAGACAACAAGTCGTCAACAGCAGGCAACTGCACAGTTTCCTCTTCAATCTGCTCTTCAGTTTCATTTGCATCGGTGTCTTTCGCGTCAGTTGAAGAGTTACCAAGAGACATAGCAAGTGCACGAGCAAGTTCGTCATCTTCTTGAACTATCTCGGGATGTGTAAACAGCCATTCCATGGCTAACTCTACACTGTTTGATCCAACTTGTCTCAAGGCCTCTTCTGCTCGAGATCTGGAAAAACCCATTTCAGCAATTGTCGTGATCGTTGATTCACTTGGAGGAGGAGGAGCTGGACGAGACCCGACATTATTTACATTTTTCACTTCAACCCCAGAAAATACGTGACGGATTATAGAGATCACAGTAGCAACGAAATCATCATTGCAATCAGTAAACTGGGGATGAGACCATAAAGGAAGCACAGCTTTCAGAATCATAGATTGCAGGACCTTCACAAAAACCTCTGGATCCCGTGGAAAGGGAACATTTCCATTTACGATAGGCTGTATAAGCAAATGCTTTGTCGACGGTGACAAAATAAAAGATGAAGTCACAAGGTGATCCATAAGTCTACCATAGTTGGCCAATGGACCATTGATCCATGAACGAACTGTTTCTTCTGTGTCAGTCTGCTTCGAAGGTCCATCGTCAGTCTCCATTGGAGATGCAGGAGTTCTGTTGACGGTAAAAAGCAACTCGCTGGTAGCTTCAAATGTAGTCAAAACTGACTGAAGAACCCCATGACCATACAAACAATTCAGAAGAATAGGATTACACGAGTCAGGTTTATCCAGTAGAATGTCATCAACGAAATCAACAACCTTGCCTAGGTAACGACACTTTGCTGACCAAGAAGTCGCTGATCCAGAAGGATTTGCATGACCCTCAAAATTCATATGATCCAGTGTGATGGAAGAAAATGTAGAAGCCACAGATCTTGAAGAAGGACTCACTGTAACCAAGTCAGAATCTCGTCTTCTAGAAGGAAGCAACATAGCTTTTCCTAGCTCTTGAAACAAATGTGTGATGTGCAAAGAGAGTGAACGCATCATGTCTGCAGACCCAGAGGGATGTGACCGTTGACTGGCTCCAATACGCAATTCTGAATGGCCACTTCTACTATACCTTTGTTGAGATCCAGAGGTGTGAGTCAGATCACGATACAGATTAATCAAGTCAAAGAACTGTGACTCAAAACTCCATCCAGACATTCTTCTCCTCATTAAAGGATCAAGAAGCTGTCTAAAAGAGTTAAATCGTTGCTCTTCAGAATCTGAAGGTTGTGATTCATCAACACCACCTGCACTGCTATCCTCAATTTCGGACTTAGCATCTTCAGATAATGCAAGCTGCCATAAAATCTCACGGTGAATTCTTCCAATATCTTCCAGTACATCCTTGCTACCATTTCCAAATTCTTGGAGCAATGCAGTAACCCATTTATTGTCCTTTGAGGCAGCTAGAAACAAAAGAAACTCAACAAGAAAAAGCGAAGGGAAAACTCTTGCATCTGGCGTTGATTTGGGATCCAGCAAAAATGACCCTGAAGGAACATTGAAACCCGCCAAAGTTGTCTTCAGATAATCCCGGAGAGACGAACAAAAAGCACGTGCCAGAGGAGCGGAGTGATGCTGAGTAAAGCTTTTGAAAACCATTGTGCTATGTAAAGCAATAGACATCCCTTCAGACGATTGAGTTATGCTAGGTCGCAACAAAAGTTTCAGCAAAGCTTCGATACCTTCCTTTTCCACAAACAACCGACATGTTTCGGCATTTTCCATTGTTCGATGAACCAACACCATCACATGAAAAATGCACAATTGGATGAACTGCTCATCACTAACTCCTTTCGTGGTAGAGTCTGCAGAAGCAGCTGAAGATGGACCTGCATTTTCCTTGTCTTCAGTATCCATATCCATAGCATTACTACCATTGGCTTCTACCAATTGCCCTGCACCTTTACTGTCCTCTACTAATGCAATTTTATTGATAATTTCAATAATCAAATCTACACCGGTGCCTCTGAGCGAAGAGACGTGACGCATAAGCTCCTCAACAGCATTTGCCAAAGGCACGATAGCATCATTCATTGGAAGGACATATTTCTTGTCGGTCAAAAACTCAACTAGAAAACTTAATGCTGAAGTTTCTCTAACCACCTCTAATCCCTTAGCATTGAGACAGATGGCACCTAGACCATTTGGAACACATGCGAGCGCCTTGGAAGAAGGAAGAACTCCAGCTTTCACTGATGATAAAAACGCATCAGGAAGACCAGCCTCATCCAATGCCGCATAACAGGTCGGGTCTTTGTGAATCATTTCACACATTACAGTCACAGAAGACGAATATATATCACCTCCAAATTTTTCCATATTCATAAAGATCATGGAGAGAGTAGCAGGCAATGAGACATCATTGGAGCTCTGAGATCGTGTAGAGTTTGCAGAAGCATACGTAGCAGAACCAAGTGCCTTCAATAAAACCCTGACGAGCCTCTTTTGTAACTGAACTTGATCATTGCTTGTTTCTGAGCACTCCTCAGTGCTCATTACACTATCATCGCCTGTAGTAGAATCAATCATCCTGACCACTTCTATCTGCAGTCTATTGGTTAGAAGCTCAACTCCTCCCAAGTCTTTGAAAAGGGTGACTGCTGAATTGCTGTAGTCCATCAGCTTTTGCAGAGTCTTTACAGCTAAACAAACAAGATTCATGTGTGCAGGATCTGTGTCCTCTAAAAGAGGTAGGAATGTTGGAACCATTCCTGATCCCCGTATAATACTCCCAGGACTTGAAGTTGATATCACTTGAAGCAAGTAAAACTGTAAAAGTGCTTCAATAAATTCAATAGACGGGGGATCACTGGAGTTACTCAAAGAAGAAACCGCTCTTTGTAACACATTAAGAAGTACCATACGGTTGCCACCAGTAAAGCTGATGCTTGAACCACTCAGTATGCGGGCCCTCTCATGAGATGACGAAGATGCAGCTAGCTGAGATCCAAGAGCATGCATTGCAAGTGTGCGAATACTTCGAGATATTGTTTCTTCGGACTTAACAAGTCTGAGTAACTCATTTGTATATTCCGGCTCATTGGCAAAGAAGGACACGAGTTCATCATGAGAATCACCGGATTGAACAAGAACAATGAAAGCAAGAAGACATATCTTGCTGTACAGCCTGCATACTCGGGGAGAACGGAAGGCGTGAGCATATCTAACCCTAGTCAGCAATAAGAACCTATGCTCAAGAGGTACATTGTGCTGCTCAACCAATTTCTTCAGAATAGACAGATCATCCTCTTTCCACGTATGAAGATCTGGAATGTGAATAACGCTCGTGCTTTGAGTATTTGTTCCATGCAACTCAAAATACAGAGTAGACCCCATGCGATTCTGAGAATTATCACTGTCGGGTATGTCTGAAGGGAATAAGGATAGACCATCATCTAGGGTTCTTTCATTTGAGATAACGCATGAATACAAACCCAAACCCTCTTCCTTGCTTCCCCAACCTTGCGCTAACGACAAAAGTCTGCTGTTTAGTGAACCGCATCCCACCAGCTTTCCACTTGCATGAAGTTTTGAGGGATTTATTTTCACTAATGTTGAGAGTGTCTCCAATGTTGCGATGAGAACCTCGGGATCAGTTGATGCAAGCAAGAGCTTAAAATGCTGAAAAATCAAAACAGAACATCAGAAAGGCATGTTTGACAGCTTTGAAGTCAAACGTATCTTTCAATACAATATAAACAAAGGCAGCAAATGTACACATATGATACAGCAGCTAATGAAACTGACATCACATATTAAGGTGACCCTAACTAAGAAAACATACATCTGAGCCAGTAAATGCGCCCTTGTTGTGGCAATTCTCTAAAACAATTTGCATCACACGCAGGATTTGGAGAACTGATTCTTTTGGGAAAGGACTGTCATCTTCTACTATATCATCTGCCAAAAGGAGGTCCTTTCTATCTGACAAATACGTCTTGAAGTATGTATCGAAGTGCAAGAATAAAGGCCTCCAATGATGAAAATTTCCCTGAAAACAGAGTAAAAGTTAAGCCAAGTAACATGCAGAAATTTACTCAGAAATGATATACAAGGTATTTTATTACCTTGCCATACTCCCATCGGAAACCTGAAAGAGGGATTGCTATGTCTTGCAAAGGACACTGGATCACCTTCTCAATAAAGGCATTTACTTTTGGAGGCTGCAAATCAGACAAAAAAAAACTATAAGATTGATCTCCTGAAGAAAAATATACAAGTAAAAAGAAAAAAAACTATAAATATTAGTGTCAAGCCGCAAACATAAAGGTTGTGATCGATCATATTGTATGTGATTTATTATTGTAACATGAACACACACATGCACATTTTTCTCTAGCTTCCTACATATGTTGTTTCACCAATTTTTACAACTGAATATACTTATTATCATAAATGGCTCTATCTATTGGCAAAGTTTAACTCGTATCTCAAGTTCACTACGCCAAACATACAAGTATGAATATGTGCTTTAACCAAACTTAAGGAAGCAACATATCAATCAAAAACCTGATATATAGTAACAAACAACAAAAGGGCTACAAGTAGACAATGAGGAGTTGAGGACATATAGACCAGTTACGTACAAAAAATTCCCCCTTTTTAAGCATGTTTCACAAAAAGATAGGGTCAAAGATGCATGACTAGAGCAATGCGTTAATTATGTGTCGCTCTTTTTTCTGTATGCAAAATTAGTACCACTGACATGATAAACACCCCTGGCCCCCTGTTCTTATGCAGAAATAATGAACTGATTAACAAAGTCGCAGAATCTCAAAACAAATACAGTCCACTCAAAAGCTCAGGTAGTGATAAACCACATATGATAGTGATACACTAACCCCGGTAGTGGTTTCTAAATTCTAACTAATACTCATTTTTTATCATTACGGATTTCAGAGGTTCCTAATGATGAGAAATTTGCTTCTTTCATAACTATTAGCTCCCTATTAAGGCAGACTCGCCTAATTTCCCTCGTATCCTCTTAACAAAATATTTATAGACTATCAACTCACGCAATTAGACCTACAAAATTAGGGCTCCTAAATTAAAGGAGTTTAGTTTTTAACAACCACCCAAATGGCTTATGCACCTAATCTCGTCACAAAAGGTCGAGGGTTCAAACCTCACTATATACATGATAAATTAAACAAACTATAGAAACGTAAAGTAAGCGACAAATTAAACAAAATTCGTTTAACATTCTATAATTTATAAAATTAAACAATAAAATAAAAAGTCTTTAGATTTAAGAGTTTAGTTTAGTTGTAAAGTTAGGGCTCTGAATTAAAAACCACATGAGATACATATTATATGAGTTCACGAAAGCCTACACTTAGTAACTAACTACTAGCCCTGTACTAACGCATACGCTTATAACACATACTCACCTAATTTCCATCATCGTATCCTAACAGAAGATTTGTTGACTAAAAAACTTAGGGCTCCTAAACTAATTGATATCCCAAAGCTAGCGACACGTAAACCTACTATTCATATTATTTTGACTAATAATAAGATATCTATAATCAGCTAACGACCTAATTACACATCAATCAATTAAACGCAACAAAATACACTAATTAAAAATTAAAAAAAAAAAAAGCGTAACGTATTTCTGAATGATGAAGATTGGCTTGTTTCATCTAGTAACGCATACGGTTAAATTACAGACTATATAAAAAGTTAGGGCTCCTAAAAAGTTAGGGTTTTAAACCGTAACTGACTTTACGGAACCTAATAATTAAAAATAATTAAAAAAAAAATTATTAAAAATGAAGAGAAGATAAAATAAATAAATAAATAAATAAATAACTTACAGTTTGAGAGTCGAGTTTAAGAGAAGGGCCAGCAGGACCATCGCCGGAGAGAAGCTGACGTAAGCGTGACGGCAAGCTCGATCTTAGGGTTCCGGCCATACTCACTGGAATAATAATTAAATTAAATTAAATTAGATTAGATGTAATTAAATAAAACAGTAATAGTAATTAAAAAGACTAAATGATAAGTAAAAAAAAATAGAAGACCTGATTATTATATATAGAATAACATCAATTAATCAGTTCAAGTGTTTTAGGGTTTATAAGTTTTTTTAAAATGGAAACTGGGGGAACTAGTCGTCGTTTGTGTGTGTGTGTGTGTGTGTGTTTTGAACGAGAGAGAAAGAAAGAAAGAGTGTGGTTTGAGTTATTAACCCTTGAAAATGGAGAGGAGGAGAGGTTTTTATAGAGACAACTAGTCTCTCACTGTGTGTGTCTTTTGAAAATGGTGTTTGGCTTGGGTTTTGGGTCTGGGTCGGTTTAACAAGTGTTTGAGTTTGAGTTCCACTTTATCACGTGTATGGGCGGTGATTTGCACATTTTAATTTTTGATTATAAGATTTTAATGTGCTAAGTACAATTAATATCATGTAAGATATGGACATGTATAATTGTTTACAACATGAAATGGAACATGTCGATTAAAATTTGGAGTGTGTAAGTCAAATCTTTGTTATTATCTGTAATTTTAAAAACCGCGTAACAAAATTTTTTTGTTTAAGCTCTTGAGTTTAGGGTTGTTTGGTTTGAATGCATGATTTGCTGTATGGATAGGATTAGCATACACACTTTAGACAGTTGCCTACCAAGTATCACTAACGGTTAAGAAAGAGTGTTGTTTGAGTTATCAATCCTTGAAAATGGAGAGGATGAGAGGTTTTTATAGACAAAACAAACAAGTGTTGTTACTCAAATGGTGTTTGTGTTTGTGTTTTCAAAAATTGTGTTTGGGTTGAGCCGGGTTATCTAAATGGACTTCAAATTCATCATTTTCATAACTTTTTCAGGCGTTTGGTTCGCATAATATTTTTGAGAGAATTATAATGTAATGTGAATGAATTGTAATTACAATCTGAATTAGTTGTAATGTGAATTAATTATAATACGTATTAATTATAATTTAAAATAACAACAATAATAATAAAAAGTCAAATTTGTTAAAAAGTAAAATAACTACTAATATAATAATTATAAAATATTTAAATTAAATAACAAATAAATTCAATAACGAAAAAATAAATAATCCTTTTACGTTTTAGTAATTATAAATATTAAGTAATAAAAAATGCCATCATTTACTAATTTTTATATTTACTTATAAAGTAAAAATATTTAATAAATAATAACAATAACAATAAAAATAATATATCGGCTCCCCGTTAACCTTTTTGTAAATCCTATGTGTTTCTAATAAAGGGATAATAATAATAACAACAACAGCAGCAGTAACAACAACAACAACAACAACAACAACAGTAATAATAATAGTAATAGTAATAATAATGCATTAAACTATAAAATTCTGAATTGCAACGTAATTTAAAACTTTCCAGCAAACTTCCTATGTAATTTGAATTCCTCACTTGATGTAATTTTAATGACTTAATTACAATTAAAATGAAAGCCAAATAGCCTACGTAATATAACCTGAATTACAATTCTCTCCATTCTACAAACCGAACGGCATACGTAATGTAATTATATTACAATTACATCAAATTACACAATATTACAGCGAAACAAACAGGGCCTTAAGGACTACGTACTTGCATACATTTTTTTTAAGAAAAGAATAAAATAATAGGAAACTAAAAAATTATTGTGTTTTTCAGTTTTTCTTGAACAGAAAGGATATGAAGTGACATAAAAATTCTTAACATTTTTCTTCAAAAAATGTTCACCCAAATATAAGCAGATTTGGACGGAAACTATTAAGTGTATAATGACCAATATAACCCTCAGTATTTACTCATATTCGACTCTTCTGATAAAATGAACATGTTTAAAAGGGTATAAATGTAATTATATTTCTTTTATTTTCTTTTCTTCCCAACTCGATAAAACAACATTCTTTATTTTTCTTCCGTTTCATTATCGAGAACATGAAATAAAAAACAACTTTCTTTC
>LBNU01005722.1:110391-121796 GCA_014162995.1 Artemisia annua | reverse complement strand
AATAATATATAATTAATATAATATGAATAGATAACTAAATAAATCAAATTTATAAATTCATATTCATTTTGTGGGTAGATTTATAATATATTTATCTTAACATTTATGTTTATATGCGTGTTTGTCGTGTCGTGTGTTTACTTGAGAATATATCAATAAATATATAACGATGATCATACTATGTGTATGTTCACTTGCATGTGTATGTCTCATCTATATGTGTGTAATTATAGAATTACGCAATAAACATTAATATGCTTACATTGACAAAAAAAAAAGTAAATAAGAATGACCAATTTTCTATGTAATACAAGTTTGTTGGTATAAATTTGCCATGCCCAAATATAAACGGTTAGAAACTGAAAAAACCAAAAAACCGAACCGAAACCGATGATAAACCGAAAAGACCGAATCGCCAAAAACCGAACGGTTTCGGTTTTGGGTTCTATAAAAACCGAACATTTCGGTTCGGTTTCGGTTTTAGCCAACAACCGACCCAAACCGAACCGTGCACACCCCTATTGCAAACTCATATCAACCTATCACTTCACTTATTCTTGACAATTATTCCCTCATTCTAGTTTTGCTCATTTCTATTACTAATCTCCTTGCTATCATTAAAAATCGAGCCTTTAAACAAATTCAAACTAAATTTCAGCAAAAATAAAACAAGAAACACAGATCATCTTAACAAACTCCTACCAATTTAACATTTTTTTTTTCTCTTGGTGATTTTTACCCGGCTCTAATTTTGTTCACTTGTATCATTATTGTTGCTAAAACCGCTAAAAATCAAACCTTTACTCACTTTAAACTAAAGTTTAGCATAGCTAAAATAAGAAACACAAATTATCATAACAAACTCTTACCAATCTAACATATCAGTTTCTCTTGGTGATTTTACGCTCACTCTAATTTGTGCAGTTATATCATTATTTTAGAAATCTATAAAAATCCAATCTTTACGCAAATTTAAGCTCATTTTAGCATATCCACTTATTTAAGACATCATCTTAACAAAGTTACCACCTTTGGGGTATGTTTGGCGAAAGTAACTGTTGCTGGAACTGGAGATGGTGCTGGAGCTAGTGCTGGAGATGGAGATTATAAAAAGAGATTATTTTTATAAGCTACATGAAGTAACCTTTTATTTTAAGAGATTATGGAAGATTATTTTTTTTATAATCTCTTATAAGTTGTTCTGCCAAACGAAGATTGTTTTTTAAATAGCTTATTTTTTTGAAAAAATAAGCATAATCTCTCCATAATCTTCCACAATCTCTTGCGCCAAACATACCCTTGATCTATTTAAGACATCACAACCAATTTTTTTGATGATTTTACCCTCATTCTAATTTTGTTCAATTCTAAAATTAATCTTGGCAAAATCATCAAAAATTGAACCTTAATTTAAACTAAATTTCACCAATACAACACCAATCATCTTTACGAACACTTATTGAGCTAACATTTCACCTTTTCTTGAGGATACCCTCATTTTAATTCCACTAATTGAGTAATTTCTACTACTAAAAATCAGGATACCCTCATTTTAATTCCACTAATTGAGTAATTTACTAATTTCTACTACTAAAAATCAAAGCTTTACACAAATTTAGAATAAATTTACTCATAACATAAACAAGGCACAAATCATCTTTACAACCTCGTACCAATCAAACATTTCACTTTTTTCTTGATAATACCCTCATTCTAATTTCACTCATTTATACTACAAATCTCCTTAAAATCTCTAAAGATCAATTTTTTTACACAAATTTAACCTATATTATTAGCAAAACTAAAACAAGAAACACACATGATCTTTATGAATTAATTTATACACCACATCCACTTATTCTTGACGGTTTTACCCTCACTCTAATATCTCCCATTCTAACTAATCTATGTAAAATTGTTAAAAAAATGAATCTTACGCGAAGCTAAATTTAACAAAACAAGAACAAGAAACACAAATCATCTTTATAACCTCTTACCAAACTAACACTTCACTTTTTCTTGGAATACCTTCATTCTAAGTTCACTCATTTAAACTACTAATCTCCATACAAACCGAACCTTTACAGATGTTTAACCTATAATTTAGGAAAGCTAAGAGAAGAAATATAAATTATCTTTACAACCTCTTACCAAACTAGCACGTCCTTTATTCTTGACAATACTCTCACTCTAAATTTACACATTCATAAACCACTAAAAATCGAACCTTTACACAAATTTAACCTGTACTTCAGCAAATCAATAACAAGAAACACAAGTTAAGTTAACAACCTCTAACCACTTTTTCTTGACTATACCTCATTCTAATTCCATTTCTATTACTAATCTTCGTAAAACCGCTAAAAATCGAACCTTGCACAAATTTAACCTATATGTCAGAAAATCTATAACAAGAAACATAAATTAACTTTACAACCTCTTACCACTTTTTCTTGACAATACCCTCATTCTAATTTCACTAATTTTTACTACCATCTCCAATTCAATACTTCACTTTCTGTTGACAAATACCCTCATTCTTATTTCAGTCATTCCTACTACCAATCTCCATAAAATCGAACCTTTGCACAAATATAACATATAATTTAGCAAAACTAGAACAAGAAACACAAATTTCTTTATGACCTCTTTATCAATCTAATACTTAACTTTTTATGACGATACCCTTATGCAAATTTCACTTATTTATACTAGTAATCTCTGTAAAATCGCTAAAAATCAAACCTTTGCACAAGTGTAAGCTCATTTTAGCAAAATCATTACACAAATTTAAGCTGAATTTTAGCCAAACTAAAACAAGAAACAGTTATCATCTTAGCAAACTCTTACCAATCCAACTTTTGAGTTTCTCTTGGCAATACAAGAAACACAATTCATCGTTACAAACTCTAACCAATCCAACATTTCACTTTCTTTTGTGACGACACCCTTATACTAAATTCACTTATTTCTACTAATCTCCGTAAAATCACTAAAAATCAAACCTTTACACAAATTTAAGCTCATTTCTTGGCAATACCCTTATTCTAAATTCACTCATTTACACTACTAATCTCCATAAAAATCCAACCTTTACACAAAATTAAGCAAATCTTAACAAGAAACACATACAATTGAACAAAACAAAGAATCATATAAGAAAAAAGAAACCTTATCAAACTGAACAAGGACTTGGATAGCAAGCTCAGGAGTAAGAACACCATTAGAAACCATCTCATCCAATGTCTCTGTCAAACACATTCCAATTGTTGATCTTCTGTATAATTCAAAAGTTGCCATCTTTTTCTTTCTTAATTATCAATCAAGATCTGTATAAAAACAAATATTAAAAAAATTCATAGTTAAATCAAGAACCAATTAATTAAATTAAATTAAATTAAATTGTTGTAAAATTGAAGAGTGACCTGATTTGAAAGAGAAAGATTTTGGGGGTTTTTATACCTAAGAGATGTGTTTGTGGTTGATGCGTTTAATAAAACAAAACCACACAAGACATCTAGAAGATATTATCGTACTTGTTGTCTGCTCTGCATATTTACTAAACTAACCCTCTACTTCGAACAGGTGTCTTTTTTACTTCGTTGTACTTGATCCGAACTGAGTTAATGGTCAACTGTTTCGTTCACTTCAGTGTCATATCAGTATTTTAACGCACAACCTTATCATCATCCTTAGAAGCGTGTTTTGTTACACACAATATACCTTACATGCACTTAAAAAAAAGAAAGAAAGAAACAAAGTGTGTTTCGTTAGGTGGTGCAGACTACTGAACCAAGCCTATTTAATGATCTTCGTGCGCCAACTTGTAGGGGTGCACGGTGCTTTGCGCGCCATTTGGTCTCTTCAAGCATCAAACATATCACTGTTATGCAGTCTTATTTGCTTGTTTGGGTTTCAAACTCTTAAATGGCTTTGTTAAAGGGTGAATCTAAATACACCAAAATGATTCACTAATCAAAATCATTGACTCATTTAATACACCAAAATGATTATACTAATCATTAACTTGTTACACCAAAATAAAATAGAGTAATTGTTTTTCTTTTTTTTTTTTTTTTTTTTTTTTTTTTTTTTTTTTTTTTTTTTTTTTTTTTTTTTTTTTTTTTTTTTTTTTTTTTTTTTTTTTTTTTTTTTTTTTTTTTTTTTTTTTTTTTTTTTTTTTTTTTTTTTTTTTTTTNTTCATATTTTTACAAGTTCAGTGATGTTTAGGTATATTTTTACAAAATCGATGATGTTTACGTATGACTTTAAAAGTTACGTACCGCAAATGAACAAAATAAAAATCTATTATTTTATGCGCATTTTTTTGAAATTTTAGTAGCGTAACCTAAAATAAAAGATAAATAATAAGTCTCTTAGTATTTAGTTACTTGTGTGTAAAATGTTTTGGTTGTAAAAGATAAGCTGTTTAAGTTTCACAACTATGTATTTGTTTTATATAAAACGTTTACTCGCGAATTAACAAAGAAAATTTAGAAATAAAAGTTGATTATAAGCGGAAAGAAAAGTAAAAATACGGATAATAATAATAATAATAATAATAATAATAATAATAATAATAATAATAAAGGTTTGTGACTTAAGTAAATTAAATAATCAAATTAAAAGAGCTATAATTGGGTCCCATTGATTTAATGCTCTGTTGCATTGCTAAATACGGGAAGTGAAAATTCATAAGTACTTTGACCAAAAATATATCCCGGTGTTTTTAGTAGCACCCGTTTGTTCTCATTTTGTATTAAGTTGAGTGCTTTAATAGACAACTACTTTTTTTTTTTTTTTTTTTTCTTTTTTCTTTTTTTTTTTTTTTTTTTTTTTTTTGATCAAGAATAAATGTTTGAATGATAAAAACGACATTTTACTAATCTTTTATGTTAATTCATGCCTCTTGGTTAAGTTTGTAACAAACAAATTTTACTCACTAAATTAGTTAAAAATGTCTTGGAGTTACAATTATTAAGTCGAAATCAAACTGGCCCATCACCTAATTAAAGGATTAATTGACTTTTCTCTAAAAGATATCTACATTCAACCCATTTAGTTAGATTCATGAGCTTTTACATAATAGGTTTTTATAAAGTTAATAAATAAGGAGGTGTTTGTTATGGGCTACTGGAGATTAGGATTTGATGTTAAAGCAAAAGTATTTATTTGGTTAGAGGGTGTAGGATTTAAGATTGGTGATGATGACCAAATTTTAGGTTTTAGACAAACCCTCATGTGAAAGTTGGGTTTACAACAAAATTACTGATTTCTTTTCTTTTAAAAAGGGTCTCACTTTTCATATATTCTTTTTTTTTCGTATGTAACATGGTGGGCCATAACATATTTTTTTCTCTTTTTATTCATTTAAAATTAAAATAAACTACTCTTAAATCCTATTTCAATCTCACACATTTCTTTAAGAAACCTTACTTTTTCTTTCACTCCCTTTTTCTTCATCCCTATATTTAATGCCAATCACATCTACACACAAAACGCCTGCTAAATACAAGCGTATGATGAAAACCTGGCTTGACTAGTTTAAAACCCGACTAGCCCAAGCTGTCAATTATCTTTTCTAATACTACTTATAATGGAGGAAGGACTCTCTCTCAAAAAAATTCAGATGTACAAAAAATGATGCATGGTTTACAATACTTTAAAGCAAGCAATTTTCATAATTACAACAACCAAAGCATTGTGTACAACAAAAGCTAGCATGAATCGAAATTCAGACCACTTTCCTTAGAATTCTACATTAATAGCATTAAAAACACCCCTACACCCAATATTACAATCATTTAAGCACAATGTGCAACCCTCATTCTGCATTAATAGCATTAAAAACACCCCTACACCCAATATTACAATCATTTAAACATAATATACAACCATCCATCTTAACCTAGACACGAACCTGTGACCAAAACTCGACTCAATAAAACTCGACTCGATACACGAGGCTGTGAGCTCAATTTCACGGCATCCCTTGTTTTCGCGATTCAATAACAACGACAACAATAAAAAGAAAGAAAATGATACCAAACAATTATTTAGCTTCATATTTATTAGTTTTAATCTTTATTTAATCAAAAACTCTTGAAAATTCATGTACTTATCCCCCACCGTCGCTAGAACGACAAAAAGGGTGGTAGGTTTTCCTACCTTCGACCGCCGGTATCAACAAAACGAGAGAGAGATGGTTTTGGTGATGAACTCGAGTTGTGGTGGTGTTAATCGTGGTGTTGGGAGGTGTTTCTTGGCGCGTGATGTACGTCAAAATGATGGGGAGGTTGTAAGGAGTGTGGTGGTGGTGGCGGTGAGTTTAAGTGGCCGGCGATGGTGTTTGTTTGGCCGAAAAAACGACTGGAGAAGAAGAAGAAATAGGGTGCGGCTGGTTTGAGAGAGAAAGGGTGTCAAACCCTAAGTGAGGGTATAATGAGGTTTATATAGGAAAGTGTTTTGCACCTTGTGTGAACCCTATTGCACCCTTAGGGACTAAGATTGTAAATATATGCTAGGGTGGGAAGTGTAGTTTACCAAATCTTTTAGTATTTCGTTCTCGAGGCAAATTTATGTGTCGGAATGACTTCCTGTAATATTTTTATTAATTCCATCGGAAAATTTTATTTCAGGGTACCCGCCGCTGCAACGCGCGGGTACCCTGCTATGTAAAATGACTTATACATATCTAGTTTGGATTTCAACTTCACTTATTCGTTCAATAAATTGGTGCACCAAAACTTATAGTTGCGTAACGAATCATCTGCCACTAAAAGATATGAACCATGTTAGAGTACCCGGTGCAATCACTTGACCCAGCACCAAATCTTGGTGGACATCATTTGGCTTGAGCGAAAGCTACTAGACCCCCTCCCTAAGCCAAAGAAAATGTGAAGAAGTTGGCTTGAGCCAAATGAGTTTTTATTTATTTTAAATTGGTTTTTGTGTTTTAATTGAGTATGGTGAGTTCTAAAAGTGGGGTTTTTGTCTTGAGTGGCCGGGAGGGTGTTTTTGGGTGTGTGGGTGAAAGGAAAGTGAAAAGAAGAAATGTTGAGATGACGTTGAAGTGACAATTTGACTTAAACCACTCCACCATTTACTCTTAGTTATACAAATCTAGATGACCCACAATGTTAATAAGGTCATCCTGAGCAAACATTTACAGAAATGATAATTGGATTCCTCTATTAGTAGGATGGGGTCGTTTGGTTTTACTATGGGTGGAGTAGAGAGGAGTCGAGCTAAGCTTGACACTATCAAACCGAAAGCACTTGGCTAATCGAGTATCTTTGTAAAAAACATAGTGGAAATATATTGGTATGCCACAATTTCAAAGGAGTTTAAATGTCTTCTCTCCTATCGATGTGAGACGGGTTGTTACAAACTATGACGTCCTCGTTAAGCCTACATAACCAGGATCCATAACTAATGAGATGCATGAACTTTGTGCTCATCACACCCCGAGAACCTATGACTCTGATATTATTTGTGACGCCTCTATAGCCAAAAGCAATGAGCTACTCGGATATCCTCTTATTTCAACTAGAAACCATATTGAAAAGGCATTATTATGCCACAACTTCGAGTTTATAAGAGCTTAAGTGTCTTAACTACTACTAATGTGGGACGGGTTATTACATCGACTTATTTTAGTTTATAAGGCTCGAACTTGAGCTTATTACGAGCCTTATGTTTTTAGCTTAAGCTCAGCACGTGACAAAATTTACAAGCTTGGGATAAACTTCTTTTTATAATAGGCGTAAACAAAATAAAGCTCAACTCAAGCTTGGTTTGTTATTACACTAGCCTAAAGCTCATCCATTTAATTTTAAGCGCTATATATATTATGCATTGTCACATAAACAATTACACATATACCAAGTATATTTACATATATGAACGCATTTTTAAGTTCATTTAGCCTCGCAAGCCACAAACAAGGCTCAAGCTCGTTTAAGCTCGGCTACGCTCGGGTCATTTCAAACTTTTACCGAGTCGATTCCGAGAAGTTCATGCTCCACTCGACTCATCTTCAGTCTCAATTATGATTTAATGAATGGGTTGACAAAGTTAGGAAGTTACGCTCTGCTAAAAGAAAGTGACTTGTACACCGTTAAAAGATTTCAAGTTTACAGCAGCACACTACAAGAAAAGATCCAAAAACGTAAAAATGGTGTATGAAGTATGCATCATTTTTGATCTTGTATGCTGAACTAAAACTGTCAACCGAGCCACCAGCCTTCAGGAAAAGAAAAAAGTAACGGTTTAAAATGGTATTGGTTGTTTTTATTCGTTATGTTACTATTTAACAGAAACCTTAAACCAATCACCTATGAAGTATGAACCATCCACTGGTTTAAAACCGTACCAGCTAAAAAATGCTGCCTAAATCGAGCCCCAAAGGTGAAATTACCTTTGCTCTCTCAGATTGCCACCCATGAGTCAAAGTAAAAGGGTAAATTGAGAGCACATTAGCAAGAAGATTGCAATGTACGGCGAGTAAATTTCACTGAACTTTTATATATGTGGAATAAACAGAATGATCACCAATAACGCCTGGGAGAGTTTAGAATGAAATCAAATGCATACAGATATATTTATACTCAACATTTTAACACATGAGACTTCTTAAGGTCTTCGGGTTGAACTTTGACTCTTCATTTAGGTTGAATTATGGTTGGTTTTCTGAAAATAAATGATCCCAGTAAGATGGCAATTCCGGTAATGGCTATGGTGAATACAAGTCTCCTTGTAGTGAAGTCTTGTGGAGGTGGCGGCGGAGGTCTTCTACGGTCTCTTTCAGCTTCCCGATTTGCCCTTAAAAATAGCATCATTCATAAGTGTTACACACTGTACAAAATGGTTAAGTAGTTTGACTAATAACTTTATATTGGGCTCTCATATTTTCTGTTATTTCAATGTTTGATGAAAAAATAAATAAAATAAAATTAAAAAAAAAAAAAAAAAAAAAAAATCAACTGTAGAATCTCTTATAAAAAACTTGTTAAGATAATGATTCTCAGAAATTTCTAGTAACCAACCAACACAATCTGTCACCGAAATACAGAATTTTAGGATCAACTTGGGCCAACTTGAAATGGAAAAAAGAAAATTGTAAAAATAAACTAGTACGAGTATTTTTTTATAGACCTGGGAATTTCAGCCGGAACACCGTTGCATGTGGCGTCATGGGCAACTTTCTCTCGGAGTCTGATATATTTGTTACAAAGATGGCATAACTCTGTTCGATTTCCACAAACTTCCTGAAATTTTAGATTAACACATATGTTAGACAATGAAGCATTTCGCAGCTTAAGTGGTTGAAAGGTTGTTGGTGATTACCTGATGCTCAAATAGGTCGATGGCAGGTAAGGGAAACTCGCAATAATCACATGTCACAATTCTTTTGGGGCACTTTTCACCTGTGTGCACAGGGAGGATTTCGCGTTCCATCGTTTCATTGCACAGTGAACAAGATACCTGTCCCGACGACAGTTCAGTCATTTGTTAAAGCAGAGCTAGATGATGCATTCTAGACTAGAAATCCGGTAAGGTCAACCCAATCTGACCCATACCATAATAAATACCCGCACCATTCCACCTAAAAACCTATCATATATAGTCTGCAAGGTCCGCTACAATAATAAAACCACCTAAAAATTATTGCATCAAAAGTCTTGGAAAAGTCCAAAAAAAAAAAAATCATATAGAATCTGATCTATAGGAAGACCACCTAAGATTTATCGCATCAGATGTGCTGCAAGCACAAAGTATGTAGAAATTCAAGACAACAGTTTTTGTTCGTACATAGTTACTGTTATAAGGTAAAAGTGCTAGATTCCTATCATTTCACAGATCGTCCCATGGTAACCTTCACACAAAACTTGAATCATGACATCCGTTGCAGCCTTGCAGGTCTTCTCACCCTCCAAACTATTTTAAGGTGCAAACAAAGTCTTTATAAGAATTAGTTGGACACCCCCAAAACCCATATATAAGTGCTATTCAACAAAGAATGGTACGTCCTAACTCAGTGATTAGCTAAAACATTTTAGCCTTTATGTGCTAGATAGGGTTTCTTGTTGGACATCCAACTACCATGAAGAGCAAAACTAGCTCAGGCTCACACAGGAAACGGAAGCTATGAGCTCTAAAACATCAACTTTAAATCAGCGTTTGTGTTTCCATCCTGAATATAACAGGATTCAAGAGCTGTATTTGCTCGTCTTAGGATCAAATGTGCATTTAGAACTATATAATTTACGAATCAAACACACATATCTACGATGAGTGACAGTCGAAATATTGGTAAACAAGCAATAAAAAGTTCACTGTTCCCCTTAATTCACATACCGGAGCATGGGTGCTTGAGTAGTGTTCTTCTCTATACTTTCTGGGTATCATATCATCACAAATTTTACACTTCACTAAATTACGTGAGCAGTGAGCATAGTGCAGATCAATATTTGAAGAGGGAATAGCTCTTTCACTGCAAATGTAAGCGTTGCGGCGTTAGCAGTCCAATAAGCATATACAACGAAAAAAAATAGCCATAAGAAGATATACAGCAATGTCCCCTAAAATTGGAAAACAAGATACTTTTTATGGCTCCACGGTGAATCATCAAAAACAACTATATAAGTACCAAACATATTAGTTTTTGACCATTTTTGTCCCTACGCCAGTTTAACTCCTTTTCTTACCGTCTCTTGAATGTACGGGCAAATTGGTTAAAAATCATATTTTGACGGTTTATTGATCAAATACATGGGCAATTATGTTTTCGTTACTTCCAGGCACGGGAAAAAAGTGTAATCAAGAGCTAAGTGCTGCAAACCCTATATGACACATCATCTCCGATGATGGTACACTTACACTCAGATGAAATCTAGCCCTGTCGACTAAAATCAACCTTACAATTGAAAGCACTCAAACCTTGTAAAAACGAAGCACTATAGAGTGATGTATTCTCACAGCCTAACACAAGCCTTATGTATAAAGATACAACACAAATAAGCAATTATTGCAGCTGGTCTTACGGGTTTGGCAAGTTGCCGTTAACATATAAGTTTTTCAGATACCATCCGCAGAATCTAATATATTCTTATTGATTACTACATGCTGCTACCAGGATCATATAAAGTCATGATATCATCTAGTAAAAACTAATAATTTCCAAAAAGTTCAAATCAAGATAACTATACAGAAAATAATGGATATCATTATATGAATACCAGTGAGAGCAAATTTTGGTGGATTCAACATTATCAGAAGAAGCTACTTCCATCCTCCCTCCCAACTCAAATTTCTATCTGCAAATTCTGGTAACAAAATTTAAAAAAAAAAAAAAAAAAAAAAAAAAAATAAAAAAAAAAAAAAAAAAATTAAAAAAAAAAAAA